>CM035423.1:24748375-25000875 GCA_020310875.1 Ceratopteris richardii
TACAAGCTACAATTTCTGAGTAGCCCGAACTGAACCATCTTTTGGAAATGAGGAACGTTGCATTTTTTCCAAAATACAACCTTCACAAACATGTTTTCCAAGTGCCTCAAGTTTGGGAAAAGAGGACACCATTTCAGATTTCTACAGGCATAGCAAACTAGCAAAATTCAGATGACCAAAGCATGCATGCCAAAGCTTTGCATCTAACATAGCCTGAGAATCATGTACTGCACATGCCGAATCATCTACACATCTTTCATAGTCTATGAGCTTATATAGCCCACGACATAAAATGCCAAAAGCAATAATCACATCGCCATTTGACATATCATGAACTGTACACCTCTCATCAACAAACTTCACAACCAAGCCAATCTTGGCTAATGCAGAAACTGATAACATGTTCTTTTTGATCCCTGGCACAAATAAAGTATCTGAAAAAGTGAAATAACTACCATCACTAGTAGTCAAAATGATCTTACCAACTCCCATAACAGGATAAGAGGAGTTGTTGGTGCATGTAATAGTATTCCCTGTAGGGGCAGGCTCGAGTGAAGAGAAGAAACTGCGCTGCGAGGTAATATGTTTGGTCACCCCACTGTCAAAGTACCAAACATCTGAGTCTACTGCAGACATGCACTGCTCATAAGAAGATGGCTCAAAACTGCAAACAGTAGTAAATACCCATTCTTCTTCCTGCACAAGATTAGTAGACTCTACTTTTGGTGTAGAGGCCTCTGCAACAACCATTCCAGTCTCTTTCTTCTTTGCCTCTTTAGCAGCTAGTTTTGGACAGTTCTTTTATTATATGATCATTTCCTTTACAATACTTGTAGAACAATTTCTACTTTTGTGATATCTTTTCATCTTTGTCTTCCCTCTTTGATTGTGCAGAATTAGCAGATTTCTGCTTACTAGTTGAAGAGCTCCATTTTCCTTTGCCCTTCTGACTAGCCAAGAATGCTTGATCTACAACTCGCATAATGGACATGTTCTGCCTAGACTGATCTTCTTGCAACAGAACACAAAATAACTCCTCAAATGACAGGGCATTTGGATTGACTTTCATCATCAGCCGAAGAGTAGAAGCAAAACTCTGATATGAATCAGGAAGACCATTCAGAATGGTCTATACAAGTGAGCTATCTGGTATAACCTCATCAGCAAAAATCAACTATTCCTTCAAGCCTTTGATCTTTGTTAGAAAACTGTCCATAGAATCACCTTCATTCATGTGCTCACTCTCCAACGGTTTTTGGAGATAAGCAACACGAGCCTCATTCCTAGCTTAGTACAATGTGCTACGTGTATCCAAAGAATCCTTAGCTGTTCTATAAGAGTGAATGTGAGCAATAATGGCACGTTTGACAGACAAAGCCATCAGTGCATGTGCTTGGGCATCTCTGCCATCCCAACGAATTTGCTCTAGAGTAGGTGCATCAAAAACCACAACACAAATAGGAATATGCAGAATATCATCATCTTCGACACCTTCTGCATCAGCTTTTGTACCTACAGTTGTAACAGTTGCAGGTGTGATAGGACATTTTTCAACACCTTGCACAATGTTCCATAGTCCTTTTGCAACCAATACATGTCACATCATATAAGCCCACAATGGGTAGTTGGTACCATCCAACTTATCCTCAACAACCAACATACGAAATACATCATTCCTTTCAGCCATGGCCGATGACTAAAATACCTTGATGCAGAAAATTGACTATATCTCAGAAAGTTGAACAGAACTGCCCAAATGCATTCTGCTAGACCTGTAGCAGACTTCGAGATGCTTAAACTAGCAAACAGAAACTAGTACATACCTTTGGCACAAAAAGATGAAATAGCCTACATAAGCACTGTGACAGTGCATTCGGAGGCTGAAACGAGCTCAGATCGCGATTTCAGCACTACAAAGCGAAGCCGTTTGATCTCAAAAACATGGTGAGTATGCTCACCAAAATTCGTGTGATTTTGAGACTGCAACCGGAGAGGTGTCGACGACACCCTAGATGAAGCGGCGACCTGCTCTAATACCAATTGTTGGAGTTAGACGTTTGCAAAAGCACACGAACAGCACAAGGAAGAAGAAGAAGCTTGGAGCACAACACACAATACAGAATGTATTACTAGAGAAAGTACAAAGATGAGTAGCCCATTAGGGTAATAGGCATATATACAAGCCGGGGAAAAAAACCTCTTAAAGAGGGGAAAAAGTGCCCCGACGGTCCTAGTGTGTTCACACACATCACTACCTAAATATATCAACAGTAAACAATCAAGAATATCATTTCAAAATGACAAGCATGTTAGTGAGAATGTGCTAAAAAAGGTACATATAGATGTATGGGCTCTTGCAAAGACCACATCTATGGGTGATTGGAGGTTTTATGTTACTTTCATTGATGCCCATACATGAAAAATATGGGTATATTTCATGAAAAAGAAGAGTGAGGTGTTCACTCACTTCTAAAATCAAATGACAAAGAAGGAATTAATCTTGACTCAAATGACAAAGGAAATGCTAAAAACTCAAGTGCAAAATCTCAAGTTTTGAGTGGACCTGATGCATCATTGAGCAATATTTCCAACTCAAACCCATGGAGTGAAAGATTGCGTGGAAATTTTAGTCCAACAAATTCACTAATTACATCAAAGAAAGGTAAAGAAAAGATTTCTGCTAGTATTAAAACATCTACAAGTTTTGAAGACATTGATGGAGATTCAAGCGATTCAGAAAAGATCCTTGATGAGGAACTTGAATTGCCCTTTGTGAAGACTCTAGTAGTAAGAAAGGCACATGTAGACGATAAAAGGAGAAGTGACCTAGGACCAAGAAGATCTGGGAGTGTTGGCATACAAGCTATAAGAAGAGCATAAAAGCACAAGGAGCAGTCATGCACAATCCGGCAACAAGGCCTAATCATTTTTTCCATAAACTATTTCCAACTCAAGTGATTTTCATCACTACACAAACATTGTAAATTCCGTTTTTAGTAGAGTAGACTCCATTTTGTTCAAGTCGAGGAGTCCTCGAGCTTGAGGATATTTGAATTAGCTACATGCCAATTTTCATAATTTTTAGATTCCATTTGAGCCCTCATGGGTTTGAGTTGGAAATATTGCTCAATACACATCGTCTATCGCGACAAACAGGCCCACATGACAGTCACTATCTATCAGGACAGATACCGTCTATTGCGACATACAGAACCCCCATGATAAACACTGTCTATCATGATAGTCATCGTCTATCGTGATAGACAAGCCCACGTGATAGTCACCGTCTATCATGACAGACACTATCTATCGCGACAAACAAGACCCCATGATAGATACCATCTACCGCGATAGAGAGGCCCATGCGACAGTCAGCGTCTATCACGATAGACACCATCTATCGCAATAGACAAGCATTTTTGGCAAAAAAATTAGAGTAGTAAGTTTTTGAAAGTTTGGGCTAAATTTTGGGCATATTTGCACACTCAATTACCCATATAATTACAAAGGACTTAGAAAAATGCACTAAAATCTTGAAAGTTCCTAGTTGTCTATTTTAACCCCCTAAAACCTGAATCGACATAACTTTTTCATACGAAATCTGTTTTCTATGCTCTAGAGCTCGTTGGAAAGCTCATGGTGAATGCTACATGGCCTCAACTACTTTTGTGAATAATGTGTTGATTTTCAAATAAGTTAATTTGAATTTGACCCTCTGTGGGGTAGGTACACCAAGGGAGCTCTAGAGGGAATTTTTTTGGCAATACATAAGGGGGAAAAGGGTGTTTAAAAGTGTCTAAATCAAATTGTTTGTCAATTGAAGGTAAAAAGTTGAGTTAGACTTGGAACTTTTATAGGATAATTGAGAGCTCTTGGAGAAACTGAAGCAAGTGCCAATGTGTGCAAGCTTGGGAACATGATTCCTGGGTGGATAACTAGTGCAGTAAAGAGAAGCTACTTGAGGTTGGAAGATCTCTCGACCCCCTCAGTCCATTCCTAGCTTAGGCTAAGTGCAGATAGATCTTTTGATTGATTAGAGGTACGATAGGAACACTCAAGTTCTTGTTGGAGTTAGACGTCTGCGGAAGCACGCGAACAGCACAAGGAAGAGGAAGAAGCTTGGAGCACAACACACAAGACTGAATGTATTACTAGAGAATGTACAAAGATAAGTAGCCCATTAGGGCAATAGGCGTATATACAAGCCGGGGGAAAAAAACCTCCTAAAGAGGGAAAAAAGTGCCCCGACGGTCCTAGAGTGTTCACACACATCACTACCTAAATATATCAACAAATCCCCCCTGGGAGTGATGCGGTGAACAAGGAGCTGGCACTCATGTATAAGGAAGTGCCGAGCTATGTGGAAATCACTCCACAAAAGGAAGTAAGCCCAAAGCTTTGCGGAAAGCTTCAAACTTCTCCCTAGGCAGAGCCTTCGTGAAAAGGTCTGCAATGTTCTCCTGCGTGGGCACATATGCCAAGCTGATCTCCCCAGCAGAGAACCTCTCCCTGACATAGTGATAATGCACCTCAATGTGCTTAGTGCGAGCATGGAACACAGGGTTCCTCGCAACTGCCAATGCGCTCTGACTGTCAGTGAAGATGGTGGTGGCAGAAGACTGGCCAACACCCAAATCAGCCATAAGGCGTCTGAGCCACACACACTCAACAGTCGCTGTGAAAGCTGCCCTATACTCAGCCTCACAACTGGAAGTGGCCACAGTAGGCTGCTTCTTGCTCAACCAAGATATACATGAGCTACCAAGCATGAAGCAAAAACCACTGGTGGACACACGAGTGTCATAGCAACCAGCCCAATCTGAGTCAGAAAAAGCATGCAAATCTGGCGGTAGTGATCCCCCCTTGGGATAAAACAACCCAAGTAGCCGAGTACCACTCAAGTAGCGAAAGATGCGCTTAACCGCTTTCCAATGCGTGACTCCAGGGCAATGCATAAACCTGCTCATCTGTGAGACAGCAAACTGAATATCTGGCCGAGTAATGCATAAGTAAATCAAGCATCCAACAGCCTGCTGATAGAGAACAGCATCAAATGCATCTCCAGCATCATGAAGACTCAATCGTAAACCTGTCTCCATAGGAGTGGCAATAGGCTTACAGTCTTCAAGGCCAAAACGTTGCAATAATGTGTCAATATATTTCGTTTGACACAAAGCCATTCCACCATCAACTTGCATAAACTGAATGCCCAAATAGTGATGCAAATGCCCCAAATCAGACATCTCAAATGAGCATGCAAATCAGCCTTGAAATCAGCAATATGCTTCTCAAGAGGACCAGTGAGCAGCATGTCGTCTACATAGACAACAATGATCAAAAGCACATCATTAGCACGCTTAACATATAAGGTGCTTTCAGTTGGACTGTTCTCAAAACCATGTGCAATCAGATAGGCATGTATTTTCTCATACCAAGCACGTGGTGCTTGCTTTAAACCATATAACGCCTTCTTTAACCTGCACACCTGGTTTTCATGCCCTTTCTGCACAAAGCCACGGGGCTGAAAAACATACACTTCTTCATGCAAGTCACCATTCAGAAATGCTATTTTAATGTCCAACTGATGTACATTCCAACCATGATGGGCTGCAAGTGCACAAATGCTCCGAACAGTAGTCATACGGCATGTAGGTGCAAAGGTCTCATCAAAATCAATGCCTCTTTCCTGCGCATAACCCTTTGCAACAAGCCTAGCCTTATACCTATCAACTGTACCATCAGGTTTACGCTTCAGCTTGTATACCCACTTAGTGCTAATGGCCTTCTTGCCAGGAGGCAAGTCACATAAAGACCATGTACCATTCTTCATTATAGCATCATATTCAGATTGCATAGCAACCATCCAATTTTCTGAATCTTGTGCTTCATCAAAAGAAACAGGCTCATTCTCATCACAGAGACTAGATGCAGCCATAGCATAGCAATCTGATGCAAAGGAGGTACTATGAGAGCCTGAACGAGTACGATATGACAAAGGTGCATCTAATTTGCTGTCACGCAAAGTCTGCACCAGCCATTTTGGCATAGTTTTTGCCTGTTCAATATCAGCTCTCTCATCAACAAGTGCATCATGTAAATCTGCATCAGAAATGGAATGATCTGCATCATCATATGAAACCTGCAAAGGCTGAGAAGTTGCCTCATTGGGACCAGCGCTAGCCTGTCCACCTGTAAAAAGAGGCATCAAAGTATCATACATGTCTTTGGAGCTAACAGATGTCTCCTTAGTACATGAAAGCAATGGTTGAATAGCATCTTCCACAAAGACAACATCACGGCTAACCAGAATGCGTTTAGTCTGTGGATGATACAGACGATAGCCTTTACTTTCAGAACTGTACCCAACAAAAATACATTTTACTGCCTTATCATCCAATTTTCTGCGATGTTGTTCAGGCACTAATGCATATGCCAAACAACCAAAAACACGCAGATGAGCAACAGATGGCTTGCGGTCATGCCAAGCCTCATATGGAGTGATAGACTGCAACGCTTTGGTGGGACACCTGTTCAGTACATATGCTGCACACATGACAGCCTCAAGCCAGAAACTATGTGGTAAAGCCTGACTTTTGACCATGCACCTCGCCATCTCCATGAGTGACCTGTTCTTTCGTTCAGCAACTCCATTCTGTTGAGGTGTATACGGCACTGTACACTGGTGTTTTATCCCACGTTCAGCCAGAAATGCATTAAAATCTGAAGACATATATTCCCCCCCTCGATCAGAACGGAGGGTGCCCATTTTACATGCTGACAGATTTTCAGCCAAAACCAAAAACTGTTTGAAGCACATGAACACTTCGGACTTTGCTTTGAGTGGATATACCCATGCATGCCTGGAAAAATCATCAATGAAAGTCACGAAGTAAAGGTAATTTCCAAAAGAGGGTGTCTGCATAGGACCACAGACATCACTATGTACAAGCTGCAATTTCTGCATAGCCCGAACTGAACCATCTTTTGGAAAGGAAGAACGCTGCATTTTGCCCAAAATACAGCCTTCACAAACATGTTTTCCAGGTGCCTCAAGTTTGGGCAAAGAGGACACCATTTCAGATTTCTGCAGGCGTAACAAGCTAGCAAAATTCAGATGACCAAAGCGTGCATGCCAAAGCTTTGCATCTGACATAGCCTGAGAATCATGAACTGCACATGCCGAATCATTCACAGATTTTTCATAGTCTATGAGCTTATACAGCCCACGACATAAAATGCCAGAAGCAATAATCACATCGCCATTTGAGAGATCATGGACTGTACACCTGTCATCAACGAATTTCACAACCAAGCCAATCTTGGCTAATGCAGAAACTGATAACAGGTTCTTTTTGATCCCTGGCACAAATAAAGCATCTGACAAAGTGAAAGAACTACCATCAGCAGTAGTCAGAATGATCTTACCAACTCCCTTAACAGGATAAGAGGAGTTATTGGCGCATGTGACAGTATTCCCTGTAGGGGCAGGCTCGAGTGAAGAGAAGAAACTGCGCTGCGAGGTAATATGTTTGGTTGCCCCACTGTCAAAGTACCAAACATCCGAGTCTACTGCAGACATGCACTGATCATGAGAAGATGGGTCAAAACTGCAGACAGTAGTAAACGCCCATTCTTCTTCCTGCACAAGATTTGCAGACTCTGTTTTTGGTGTAGAGGCCTCTGCAACAACCATTCCAGCCTCTTTCTTCTTTGCCTCTTTAGCAGCCAGTTTTGGACAGTTCTTTATAATATGATCATTTCCTTTACAGTACTTGCAGAACAATTTCTGCTTTTCTGATTTCTTCTCATCTTTATCCTGGTTCTTCGATTGTGCAGCATTTGCAGATTTCTGCTTACTAGTAGAAGAGCTCCATTTTCCTTTGCCCTTCTGACTAGCCAGGAAAGCTTGATCTGCAACACGCATAATGGACCTGTTCTGCCTGGACTGATCTTCCTGCAACAGAACAGAGACTAATTCCTCAAATGACAAGGCATTCGGATTGCCTTTCATCATCAATCGAAGAGTAGAGGCAAAACTCTGATATGAATCAAGAAGGCCATTCAGAACGGTCTGCACAAGTGAGCTATCTGGTATAACCTCATCAGCAGAAATCAATTGTTCCTTCAGGTCTTTGATCTTTGTAAGAAAACTGTCCATCGAATCACCTTCATTCATGTGCTCACTCTCCAACTGTTTTCGGAGGTAAGCAACACGAGCCTCATTCCTAGCCTGGTACAAAGTGGTAAGTGTATCCCAAGCATCCTTTGCTGTTCTGCAAGAGCGAATGTGAGGAATAATGGCACGTTTGACAGACAAAGCTATCAATGCATGTGCCTGGGCATCTCTGCCATCCCAACGAATCTGCTCTGCAGTAGGTGCAACAGAAACAGCAGCACGAACAGGAATCTGCGGAATATCATCTTCGACACCATCTTCATCAGCTCCAACACCTGTATTTGCAGTACCTGTCGTTAGAGGTGTAACAGGACATCTTTCAACACCCTGCACAATGTTCCACAATCCTTTTGCAACCAGTACATGTCGCATCATATAAGCCCATAATGGGTAGTTGGTACCATCCAACTTATCCTCAACAGCCAACATACAGAATACATCACTGCTTTCAGCCATGGCCGGTGACTAAAATACCTTGATGCAGAAAATTGACTGTATCTCAAAAAGTTGAACAGAACTGCCCACACGAGTTCTGTTAGACCTGTAGCAGACTTCGAGACGCTTAAACTGGCGAACAGAAACTGGTATATACCTTTGGCACAAAAGGACGAAATAGCCTGCACAAGCACTGCGATAGTGCGTTCGGAGGCCGAAACGAGCTCAGATCGCGATTTCGGCACCACAGAGCAAAGGTGTTTTGATCTCGGAAACACCCTGAGTATGCTCACCAAATTTTGTGCGAATCTGAGACTGCAAACGGAGGAGTGTCGACGGCGCCCTAGAAGAAGCAACGACCTGCTCTGATACCAATTGTTGGAGTTAGACGTCTGCGGAAGCACGCGAACAGCACAAGGAAGAGGAAGAAGCTTGGAGCACAACACACAAGACTGAATGTATTACTAGAGAATGTACAAAGATAAGTAGCCCATTAGGGCAATAGGCATATATACAAGCCAGGGGAAAAAAACCTCCTAAAGAGGGAAAAAAGTGCCCCGACGGTCCTAGAGTGTTCACACACATCACTACCTAAATATATCAACAGTTCTAAGAGACTCTAATTTCTCAAGTCTAAGAATAGGTTAAGTTGCAGTGAAGGGACAACCTAAGGGGAAAGAACTTAAGCTAAGCGAATGAAAACAACATCCAGTGCAACACACTTAAGTGCCCCTGATGACGCTTAACTAAAGACAAGAAAACAAGTACCCAAGAAATTAAAAGGAACAAGTGATTCATATCAAGGAATCAGCAACGTGGTTGTACAAGGTTCATTAGGCCAATTAGTAGGGAATATGAACTTGAGATCATGAAGACACTATGAAGAGACCATCGAAGTGTTAGATCATGAGAGGCTATTGTCAACCATATAGCTAGGTCTTGGGCCCAGCAGTTGAGTGATTATCCCTACACTCTAAACTCAAAAACTAGTGACTTTGAGATGTCTTATAACTTGGAAAGACATGTAGGTAGCTCAGGATTGGAATATCTAGAAAAACCCGAGGGTACCTACAAGACTCAACTAAAATATACCAGGACCAACCACTTAGGTGCTCGCATCTATGAGGATGGTCTGAAAAGATCTGTTGTCCAAATTAAAAACCTAGATCAGCCCATTAGACTAGAACACGCTGTAGTCAAGTTCAAAAATGGTTCCTACATAGATAAAGAAGGAACAATGTATGTGGTCACCAACCAACCAGAAAGGACATATGAATTTGGCAACATAATCTCATAGACTGAAATAGGTGACATAGAGCAAGGGAACTTAGGAAAAGAGCCAAAGACCCCTTGAGGCAAGTCAGTTCTGACTAGAATAATCACTCCAGAGTGGGTTCCCCAAGATAATAGGAGCATAGATTTTCTCTTGAATCGAGAGATGAATGAGGCTTTTTAGAGGTATAAACCTAAGCAGCCTAACAAAGTGAGAGCATTCACCATCTATGAATTCAAATATCCTCATAGCCCAGGCAAGGTGACCTACGTAGATAAAGTGTCAGAGAGGATCTTTGTGGTCTCAAAGCATGGAAGACATGCCTACACTTGGAAGGGTGAGCTTTTTTTCCCCAACCAAGATCCAATGTCTCTTATGGTCACCAAGGAGATCAAACCTCCCAAGCTCATGAAACTCAAAGAGAGAGGAGTAGAGATAGACCCAAGGTGAGCTTTGCTAATCCACTAGGAAGAGAAAGAACAAGGATGGGACCAAATAGAATGGAAAACGATAGATATAGAGACTGACGCATCAAAGAAATTGTTGGTGCAATTCAAGCCTTCACATTTGGCTTGGAACCCTTGAAGGATATCACTATGTGAAGCAAGAACCATAGGAACTTATTCTTATGACTTATTACCATTTTATCTCTTGTAAAAGTCTAAATGACTTGGCATGTAAATGATCACACCTACTTGATTAGATTCATGAAAAATAGATGGTATAATTGGAGAGAATATCTCCTTACTTTTAGATGAGTGATTTTAGGGAGCCTTAGTTTGAATTTGAAATTCAAATACATCTCCATCACATATAAAAGACATGTAAAAAACTCGCGGTTTTGTGGGTGAACTTCCGAGCTCCATTTTCACTATCTCTGAGTGTGTAAGTGCTACACTATAGCCTACACATCTCCAACTCATTAGGCTACATTTATCAAGCCAATGAGATTGTACATTCACGTGAACTAATAAAAAGATTTACATTCACTATCTCTGGTTTTCTCTGAGTCATCATCTCCAAGTCTGTCAACTTCAAAGAAGCATATCTCAGGATCTACTGAACCAAATCAAGTGATTCAACGCTTCTTGGAACCAGCACAAAGTATTCTACAAGACTACAAGGTTTGAAGAAGTTTGGTTCAGCCATTTGCGAGAAATCGCCGTCGAGCTGCTCTCTGGTATTTTTCTGCAGAGCTCCTAAAAAGTCGGGAGTGTCCCTAACCTTGCTAAAGTGATTTCTCTGAGTATAGTCTATCATTTTATCTCATTCCACTTGCAAATGGTAGCTTACTAAGCTAATAGAATATCTCTAGAAGGAATCTTGCCAATTGTAACTGTACTGGTCATACTGAGTGAAAGACTGAGCATGTATCAAGACAAAAATAGAAAGTTTTTGAGCTTTGTGATTTACAAACTTATCTGTTTTGATCAAGTCATTACTCAAACCTTTTCCAAAGTACATATAGCATATTTTGGTATCATTTGGAATCTCAAGGAGTCTACTAAGCATATCTGGAATCAAAGAGGGCTGGTGCAAAGCAGGATTAGCAGCATCAACTCAATCTTCTGAGTGCATCCAACCATTTCTCCCAACAGTGGTATCAGAGCAAAAAAGGTAAACATGGGAGATGGTTTTCCTTCATTCATTGACAAATTGGACAGGAACAATTACCAAGCTTGGTCACTAAGGATGAAGACCTATCTACAAGGAAGAAGCTTATTTGGATTCATATCAGGAGATGAGGAATTGCCCTCATTCAAAGCTAGAGGACTACCCACCAAGGATGAACAAGAGAGGCTCAACCAATGGTGTGCAAAAGATGCTTTGGCAAGGTCTTATCTTCTTAACTCTATGAGCCAGAAAGAATCAATTGTGGATTGAATTCACAACCCTTAGAAAGCAACCAAAGCAATCAGTCTCAGAATTTGTGACCAAGATCAAGGATGTGGCAGACCAATTAGCAAGCATTGGAGAGGAGATTGAAGAGGAACAAATAGTAAGTCAAGTAACCAATGGACTAAAGGCAGATGATAAGTGGGAAAGCTTCACCACTGCAATGGATCTCTACATGGACATGCATACCCCAGATCTCACAACCCTCATGGGCCAACTATTCACACATGAAGCAAAGTTTACAAAGGCTGGAGATCAATCAAAAGGTAATAACTCCTCTGCTCTATATACTGATAAGAAAGTTAAGGATAAAGGTAAAGGGAAGAAGCAAGAGGAAGAAGGCTCTACCTCCCAAGCTAATTATGCAGGGAGAGGTAGATCTTCAAGAGGCAGGGGCAGAGGAGGTAAGCAAGGTAGGGGGAGACCCTACAACTCATCACCATGCAACATTTGTGGATTGTCTAATCATACCACAGATGAGTGCTACAGAAATTATAAGAATCAGAGAGGAAGAGGCTATCAAAGAGGTGGATACTCTCAAGGTAGAGGCAGATTCAACCAACAACAAGGCTACAATGGATACAACAATCAATACAACAACAATTACAACCACAACCACAATGGTAACTACCAAGGTGGATTCAGAAATAGAAGGGATTACAACAACTACACAGAGGAGCAAGATGATTCCCTATTGATCATGAATATGACCTCCAAGGCAGGTACAAATGATGATCATTTATTTTATATTGATTCAGGGTGTTCTAACCATGTAGCTGGTAATGTGGCACTACTCTCTGATTTGGAAGAACCCAAGGGCAAACATCAGGTACAGACAGGTGATGATACTAAACATTCTGTTGTAAAGATTGGAAATGTGAAAACTTGTGATGGAAACCAGAACCTATTGAGCAGGGTACTTTATGTACCAACCATTACCAAAAACTTAATGAGTGTTGGTCAGATTGTGGAGAAAGGTTTGCAGGTCAGGTTCACTCAACATGGAGCATATGTAGAGGACCCAAGACATGGATTCAGAAGGATAGCCAAGGGAGAAAAATCAGGTAGATTATTTACTTTTGAGCTAGAAGACACTAAAAACATTGCTTTATACAATTACAAGGATCAAACACTTTCAGAGTTAGAAATATGGCACAAGAGGTTAGGTCACATAGGTGAAAGAACCCTAAAGCAAATGTGCAGGGATCAATGTGTGCTTGGGATACCTAATGTGTCCAAGCAACACATGATTTACAAGTGTGGTGCTTGTCAGTTTGGTAAGTCTCACAGGTTGCCCTACTCAAGGAAAGGTTTCATGCATGAAGACTACCTAGACTTGGTACACACAGATGTTTGGGGACCTAGCAAGGATCCCTCCATTTCAGGTTCAAGGTACTATGTGTCCTTCATTGATGATTATAGCAGATGGACTGTGTTATACTTTATGAAGCATAAAGATGAAGTGTTTAATTGTTTCAAGAGATATCTTGCACTTGTTGAAAACCAAACAGGAAGAAATTTGAAGAGGCTAACGTCAGATGGAGGAGGAGAATACTTCTCCAATGAGTTTGAAGATTTCTTGCAGGAAAGAGGCATCAAGAGGGAGATAACTACAAGGTACTCACCTGAACAAAATGGGGTAGCTGAAAGAAGGAATAGACTCATTGTAGAAACAGCTAGGTCTATGCTCAATGAAAAGAAGTTGCCAAATTATCTTTGGGCAGAGAGTGTATCTACTGCCACCTACCTCATTAACAGGTTGCCATCTAAGTCTCTTGATGGCATGACACCTTATGAAGCTTGGCATGGTAAGAGACCATCATTGGATCATTGAAAAATTTTTGGTTGTGTAGCATATGTGCATATTCCCTCACAGGTAAGGGGAAAGCTAGACCCTAAAGCTGAAAAATGTATCTTCATTGGTTATGATTTAAACCAAAAAGGGTACAGATTCTACAACCCAACAAACAAAGGCTTCAAGGTAAGCAGAGATGTCATATTTGATGAGAATGACTCATGGTATGAGAATGAATGCAGGAAGGTTAGTCTACCCTATGATATGGAAGAAGATTTCCCAAAGCTCACCAAGGAGGAACCAATCCAGAAAGAAGACTCAAGCTCAGATGATGATGATACAATTAACCTTGAGGAATTCAAGGCATGGAAGTCCAAAGGAAAGATGAAAATGAAGAAGCTAGAGGATATACCAGAATCCTCAACTCAAGCAATGAGGAGATCTCAGAGAGAAAGTAAGAAGCCTATCAGATATGGGTATGACACTTCTCTTGTAACCAAGCATTCTGTATATCTTGCAAAGGATTTGTTGAATGAAGAACCAGGTACATATGAAGAGGCAATCACTAAACCAGAATGGAAAGGAGCTATGGATGAAGAAATAGAAGCTCTCAAGGAGAGTGACACATGGGACTTGGTACCCAAGAAGGACTCTATGAAGGTGATAGGATCCAGATGGATCTACAAACTAAAGAGAAACTCTGATGGAACAATCAACAGGTACAAAGCTAGGTTGGTAGCCAAGGGTTTTGCACAAACCCAAGGCATTGATTATGAGGAGACATTTTCTCCTGTGGCTAAGATGCCAACAATCAGAGTACTAGTGAGTGTAGTTGCATCCAAGAATTGGAACATGTACCAATTAGATGTCAAGAATGCTTTCTTGAATTGATGGATATCTGAAGAAGTTTACATGTCACAACCACCTGGCTATGAAGATCCCAAGAAGGTAAATTATGTTTGTAAATTGAAGAAGGCTCTATATGGACTGAAGCAGGCACCTAGAGCATGGAATTACAGGTTGACAACATATCTCCAAGACCAAGGATTTGTGATGAGTAAAGCAGACACTTCTCTATTCATTAAGAGGAGTAATACAGAGGTAATCTACTTGTGTGTTTATGTTGATGACATCATCATTACAGGTAATGATGTCAATGGTATTAGACACATCAAAGGGCAGATGATGAAGGAGTTCAAGATCAATGATCTTGGATTATTGAAATACTTTTTAGGTCTTGAGATAGTCTACACTAATTCAGGTATATATATCACTCAAAAGAAGTATATACAGGACATTGTGAAGAAGTTTAATTTGCAGGAAGCTAAAGTCTCAAGTACTCCAATGGAGGTCAACCTAAAGCTTAGTGCTCATGAAGGTGATGAAGTCCAAGACATTACAGGATACCAAAGTATGGTTGGTAGTTTGAATTATGCTACCTTAACCAGAATTGACATAGCATATGGAGTTAGTGTGCTAAGCCAATTCATGCACAAACCAAGGGTACCTCACCTAGAGGCAGCAAAGAAGATCTTGAAGTATCTAAAGGGAACTCAGAACCATGGTTTGTACTTTCCTTATACATCAGATATTGATATTAAAGTATATTCAGATGCAGATTGGGCAGGATGCAAGGATGATAGGAGGAGCACATCAGGATACATATGTTTTGCAGGTGATAAACCAATTTCTTGGTCAGCCAAGAAACAACCTACAGTAGCTTTGTCATCCACTGAAGCAGAGTATAGAGGGCTAGCCAATGCCACTCAAGAAGCTATCTGGTTGAAGCTTTTATATACAGAGTTAGGTCTATACACTAGACCTCCAATTATCTTTGGAGATAACACAAGCTCTCTTCACCTTGCAGCTAATCCAATATATCATGCTAGAACCAAACACATAGAGGTTCATTACCACTATGTGAGAGAAAAATTGCTAAGCAAAGACATTCAATTGACTTATGTGTCCACTAATATGCAATGTGCAGATTTACTTACGAAAGCTTTGGATGGAAACAAGTTATGCAGATTCAAATGCATGATTGGATTGCAGGATGTGATTGAAGATTGAAGATGAAGACTTAAGCCAAAGTGTTTGGCTTGAGGGGGAGCTGTTGGTGCAATTCAAGCCTTCACATTTGGCTTGGAACCCTTGAAGGATATCACTATGTGAAGCAAGAACCATAGGAACTTATTCTTATGACTTATTACCATTTTATCTCTTGTAAAAGTCTAAATGACTTGGCATGTAAATGATCACACCTACTTGATTAGATTCGTGAAAAATAGATGGTATAATTGGAGAGAATATCTCCTTACTTTTAGATGAGTGATTTTAGGGAGCCTTAGTTTGTGAACTAATAGAAAGATTTACATTCACTATCTCTGGTTTTCTCTGAGTCATCATCTCCAAGTCTGTCAACTTCAAAGAAGCATATCTCAGGATCTACTGAACCAAATCAAGTGATTAAGGCTTGTTGGAACCAGCACAAAGTATTCTACAAGACTACAAGGTTTGAAGAAGTTTGGTTCAGCCATTTTCGAGAAATCGCCGTCGAGCTGCTCTCTGGTATTTTTCTGCAGAGCTCCTAAAAAGTCGGGAGTGTCCCTAACCTTGCTAAAGTGATTTCTCTGAGTATAGTCTATCATTTTATCTCATTCCACTTGCAAATGGTAGCTTACTAAGCTAATAGAATATCTCTAGAAGGAATCTTGCCAATTGTAACTGTACTGGTCAAACTGAGTGAAAGACTGAGCAGGTATCAAGACAAAAATAAAAAGTTTTTGAGCTTTGTGATTTACAAACTTATATGTTTTGATCAAGTCATTACTCAAACCTTTTCCAAAGTACATATAGCATATTTTGGTATCATTTGGAAGCTCAAGGAGTCTACTAAGCATATCTGGAATCAAAGAGGGCTGGTGCAAAGCAGGATTAGCAGCATCAACTCAATCTTCTGAGTGCATCCAACCATTTCTCCCAACAAAAATGCATATGAATTTCCTTTGCCAAGGCCTAGAGAAGATGCTAGGACCTTGAGGCCTACACAATTGGTTAAGCCCATGGAGAATGGCTTCAATGGCACAAGAGACCCATATGACCGCGTAGCAGATTTAAGACAAATTTTGAGAGCTGAACAAGTTGAAGACTTGTTCACTCAATACAATCCTTTTGGCCTAACTCTCAAGAACACCGCATTGAGTTGGTTTGAACCGTTTCACTAAGGTCAGCTCAAAAATATAGATCAACTTCTTGAAGCGTTCATCATTGAGTTCTCTAAGAGTGGTATTAGGCATAACACATCCTCCTTGATATACAACTTCAAGCAAACACCTCAAGAGACAGTGAGGCTCGCAGGAAGAAGGTTTAGTCAATACCTAGAGAGATGCCCTATTCCAAAGTTACCCACTCCAACCAAACAAGTGGCCTTATTTCTAGATGGGTTTTTAAGTACCAAACTGAGATGGTATGTGTACTTGAAGGACCATAGATCCATAGAAGAGTGTGTATGCATGTGCATAGACATTGAGGATAATCTAGGGGAGGAATTAGAGCTTTCAAAGATGTATACAGAATCAGATAGTGCTACTAGCCTCGCTTCCAAACAATCCACATTGATTGAGGATCTGGTAGAGAAGGTAGGTCAAAAATTAGGAGTCTCTAGCAAATAGATTCCTAGATTTGCCCCAGGAAAACGATGCTACACCTGTGGAGGAGACCATATGGCCAATGTGTGCCCTATCATGGCTCAACCCCAAGTGAACCCTAATAGCCAATACTACACCATAGAAAGGAGATATACCAACCACACTGCACAAGATTGTCCATATACTAAACAAGCTATTAGACAAAATTATCCTTAGTCGTATCCACAACAAGGAAAATATCTGAATCAGTACCCACAATAGTAGTATGGTAGGCCCCAGCAACCCTATCAACCACCCGATGAAGGGAAGCAAAGACCTCAACCAGTTCTAGTGTAGCAACCCCCTCGTCTAGCCAATGTGATTCCAATGAAGTATGCAGCTACAGAAGAAAATATGAATAGAGCCTTAGTCCCAATAACACCGTTGCTTTCAGAAAGTGACCCAAGTGATCATAGTTTTGACTCCACTCATATAGATAACCCACAAGCTTACTACATGCAGTCACCTGAGCATAATGAGTCATATTATTATGAAGACCCAAGTGAACCTAGTTGGGGGCCAGAGTATGCAAATGTCAGGTAGGCAAACCCCAACTCTAGACCTCAACATAGATAGATAAGACCCCCATTTCCTAGAGAACCATGCTACGATGTCAGGGAGATCACCTCATTCGTGATTGCCCTATGCATGCACCAACACAAACCCAACCTATGACAATTCAAGGTTTTTTCCCAGATTGTGGGAAGGAGCACCTGTTATGAGATTGTCCCAAAAACCCCATCGATATGCCAAAAATTCCTCCTATCAATGTTATTGGGTTAGTGGTAGACTCCACGGGAAGTGTGACCTCCATGACCCCAGTGCAAGTCATCACAAGAGCTCATGCACTTAAGCAAGACCAAGACTTAGGCAAGGAATAGAGCTCTGAGGTTAGCGAGACCGAGAGTCAAAATAAGAAGAGGACAAGAGCTTGGAGGGATAGTCGAGAGAGAATGAAAAGGCAATTGGCAAGGAAGATGAACGAACTTGAGGAAAGCCTAAGAGAAACAAAAGCCAAGATAATTGAACTCACATCTCAAGCGCACTCTCACACAATTCCACCACCACCATTCCCATCACCCTCCAACCCACCACCTTCTAACTCACCTCACACAATCCCACCCCCACCTAGAGTAGGATCAATCTTAGTAGATCCCACTCGTGAGGACATAGACATGATGCTTAAAGCATATCAGGCTAGACTACAAGAAGGGCCAAACATAACCGATCATGAAAAGTGCTACCCTAGAGCTCACCTAGAGCTCGAATGAACTAAAATTTGTGCTAAGATGGTGGAACTGGCTCAAACCATGTTTGAAGCTAGTCACCTCTTTAACTACTCTAGTTTAGCCAAGACTCAACTACATTTTGATGGACTATTAAATAGATTGGAGAGGCTAATTGCAAAATCGGAAAAGGATCCCGCCTCTCAAGGTAAGGACAAGGCCAATGGAAGAATGAGCATTCCTCCCAAGGAATCTTATGTGCCTAATTCCACAAAACTAGACACATCTTCTTCTATGAATTGGTATTCCCTGGAATTTCTAAGAGAGATCTAGGAAGAGAAGTGGGCTAAAGAAAATGAAGCTCCCCCTCCCCTTGAACTTGTGGATGATTTGCATGATCAATTCCCACAAGACCTTCCTTCGATTTATGGAGAGCAGGAGGATATCCAATCTCATGAGAGATTAGACGTCGAGTCTAATTCCTTGCAGGAATTACCGCATTTCAAAGGCCCTTGGGAAGCAAAATCTACCTATATGAGAGCACCCACGGTCATGATAAGAAACGAAGACTCAGTCATACCTATGAACACAGAGGTAGTGAAGGCACTAAAGTGCAATGCAACCTCACTTTAGAAGAGATACTCAAGGTTAAGCCAAAATTGTGGAAACACGTAGCCAATCAAGTGCCAAAAGTAGTGAGACCTTAGTCCCAAGTAGGATCTCATAGAACCATGGCAGAAATACCCTTGGACAAGATAGGGGACATGAGCAGAGGAGAGGAAGGAAACACCTATCTTCCCATTACCCATCAAGGTAACACCACCAAGGCAATATTGGACTCAGGTGTAGGAGTTGCAATTGCTACCACTTCCCTATGGAAGTGTTGGGGCAAACCAGCACTCAGGCCTACAAATATGAAACTACAAATGGCCGATGGTCACATAGACAGACCTTTAGGATTTCTAGAAGGGATGCCTCTCACTACCTGTGGTGTAGAGCTCAAACACACTTTTGCCATACGTGATTTTAGCAAAAATCAAGCCTACGAGATGATTCTAGGAAGACCCTTCTTGAGGCAGTTGCAAGTAGTACTGGATTGGGGAACCAATTCCTTGTATTTACAACACTTAGGTGTTACAACCAAAGTCAATCTCAAGAACTACTATCATAGAGATGTACCACCCATATAGTGGAATCCCATCCATAGAGCCACAGATGATACAGAGTCAGTGCACTCTATAGGGTCAGGATCCCCATGGATGCATGAAGACACCAACTTATGGATGTGCAAAGTGGTAGTAGAAGAAGAGAAGAGAGAAAAATTCAGAGAGGTAGGTGTGAAGGAAACTCATAGATCACTTCAAGACCCAGCCTATGCACCTATAGTATTCTGTGACAAAGAATTTGAACCTCATGGTTGGGCAGAAATTTTAGCAACAATGGATATAGCCATCAATGAAGAACAATGGACACCCCATTGTGAAGAGGATGGCTATGATATTTCAGTCTTCACAATAGAGCCAATCATGTGTGATTTGGTTATGGAAGAATGTGAACCTAGCATTGATGCATTCGAGGATGCATGTGACTCCGATCTAGAGTCAATTATTATGGACCCACCTTTTGCATTAGATGAGGAATATTTCTATGAACTAGAATCTCACCCTTAGAGACATGAAGAAATTAGGAATGATGTGAGATTAACCACCCGGATAACCACCAAGAGTGAAGGTAAGAAAAGGAAGAAGAGAGAAGACACATCAGATGAGGAAGAATCTTTGTTTGAGGTCCATGAAAACTTTAAGAAGGATGAGACAGAAGATAGGAGAGTCATGATAAGAATGCCTAAACGTGATGCACAAGCAAGAGAGGCCTATGATAACAAAGAAACCACCAAGAAGATTGTTGTAACCATAGAAGAAGGAGAAGAAAGATGCACCTACATAGGACATGACCTGACAGAGGAAGAGGAACAAGAGTCGATTTCCCTACTAAGAGAGCACATAGATTTATTTGCATGGAGTTATAAAGACCTGAAAGGTGTAGACCCTGACATATGCTCACATACTATCCCCATGACCTCAGATACCAAACCCTCTAAACAGAAGCCTTTCACATACAATGATAACTATGCTGCCAAGATCAAGGAAGAGATAGATCGCTTGGTTGAAGCTGGATTTATCTACAAAATTGAGCATATTGAATGGGTATCCCCCATTGTAGTGGTGCCCAAAAAGAATGGCAAACTAGGTGTATGCATTAATTTGAAGAAGGTTAATGCATCCACTATCAGAGATAGTTATCGGCTTCCTATCACTAAGCATCTTCTAGAAAGAGTAGTAGGCAAGGAAGTATACAGCTTCCTTGATGAATTCTCTAGCTACAATCAAGTGTCCATAGCTGTAGAAGATCAGCATAAAACAACTTTTGCCATAGAGTGGGGCATATTAGCCTTTTGGGTAATTCCATTTGGGCTTACCAATGCATCAGCTACCTTTCAGAGGCTGATGTGCCATGTGTTTAAAGAGTTCTTGAGGAAAAACTTGGAAGTCTACGTTGATGATCTTTGTGCCCATTCCAACATTAAACAAACACATATACCGGAACTCAGAAAAATCTTTGACAAATGTAGAGAATATCAGGTCTGCTTGAACCCAGAAAAGTGTGTTTTCATGGTTAGGCAAGGTAAAATTCTAGGACACATAGTGTCAATGAATGGCATATCCATGGATGAGGATAAAGTCAGAGCTATTGCAGAGCTACCTAGGCCAAAGAATGTCAAGGAAGTGCAAGCTTTCATGGGGCATTGCGACTATTACCACTCTTTATTCATATGTATGCAATCATTGCAAAGCCTTTGTACTCCCTTCTAACTAACTTTGAGTGGACTGAAGAATGTGAGCACTCCTTCAATGAGATCAAGAGAAGATTGTGTTCAGCACCAATCTTGACTACCCCAGATTGGAGCAAGCCATTCCATGTCCATGTGGATGCATCCAATTATGCTATTGGGTGTGTACTTGCACAACCAACTGGTGAAGGCAATATGGATCTTCCAATCGCTTATGCCAGTAGACGGTTGAATGCAGCTGAATGGAATTATACCACTACTGAACGAGAAGGATTAGGCATGGTATATGTGGTTAAGAAGTTTAGACACAATTTACTTGCAAATAAGATTAAACTTTTTACATACCATCAAGCCTTACTTTATTCTGGTGAACAAACCTTGCAATACAGACCGATTAGTAAGATGGTTCCTCGTATTAATGGAATATGACTTTGAAGTTGTGGTTAGGAAAGGTAGAACTCACCTTAGGGCGGATCACCTTTCTCAATTGACTTCAAGAGAGTCCACTCAAGGTGGATCAGACAAACTTCCTGATGCCTACTTGCTCAATCTAGAAGTAGTGCCTAAATGGGCCAAAACTATAGTGCCTATTCTAACCTTTGGACCTAAACATCCCGTAGTGAGAGCTAAAGACAAGGAAGTCATGAGATCTCAAAAATATCACCTACTAGCAAGCCACATGTATAAGCACTCCGGTCAAGGCATACTAGCTTGTAGTGTAAAAGAGGGCGAGCACGCAAAATGGTTGCAACTCACACATGTAGGTGCGCTACAACAACACCATTCAAAACATAGAACCCTACACACTCTACAAAGGTTAGGGGTACTTTGGCCAACAATGGAAGCAGATGTTCATAGGATCTGTAAGGAATGCCCAATCTGTAGTACTAAACTACATGTGGAACAGGACACTCTATATCAAGTGTCTTTAGTATCAGATTGGAGTGAATCGTTAGTGGCCTTTCTGAGGACGAAAACATTTCCTCAAGAGATGACTTTGGGAAGACAAAGGAGCTTAGAACAGGAGGCACTAGACTACTTCCTCATTGGAAATAACTTATACAAGCGTGGAAGAGACGGATACCTTAGGCTATATCTCCATGAGAGTGAATATCTCAAGATCTTGGAGACTGCTCACCAAGGTGTAGCAGGAGGACACTTTGGACCAAATAGGGTGATCAAGGCAATACTATTTGCAGGTCTTTGGTGTCCGACTATTCACATGGATGCACATACCTACGTGAAGAGGTGTGATGTTTGTCACCGAACTCAGTATCCTATACGTAAAGATGAGGTGCCACTGAAACCTATGATGGGTGGATGTGCATTCTCTAAGTGGGGAATAGACTTTGTTGGTCCTATTAATCCCCCAGCTAAGGTTTCACATGCTGAATACATCATTGTCGCCACAGATTATCTAACCAAATGGGTAGAAGTAAAAGCTACAACAAAGAACGATGCTCAAATGACTGCTAAGTTCCTATTTGAGAATGTGTTCACCAGATATGGGCTACCAATAGAGCTAGTCCGTGATAGAGGCACGCACTTCTTGAATGAGGTCATTGAAAACCTTCTCCAAGAATTCTTGGTGATACATAAGGAGTTTGCCCCCTATCATCCACAAGCTAATGGGCAAGCCGAGAGCACCAATAAGATTCTATGCAATGTATTGACAAAATTGTTTAATAATAAATGCTCTGATTGGGACAAACAGCTACACCATGGTGTTTGGGCATACAAAGTTGCCTACAAAATGGTACTCCAAGCCACACCCTTTCAAATGGTGTTTGGCAAAAATGTAGTGCTACCATCAGACTTCTTGATACCTACATTGAAAGTAGCACAAGAGCATGACTAGAAAGGCCATGAGCTCTCCTCTAGAATCTTCGATCTTGAGCGATTAGGTGAAACAAGATTGAGAGCAACAGCAGGAATTTATGCAGCCAAGAAAAGACAAAAGGTATATTTTGATGCACATGTGAATGATAAGGGCTTGAAAGCAAGAGACCTAGTCTTAGTCTACACTTTGAAGCAACATGCACAAAAACTAGAGAAGAGAGGTTATGGACCAACAATTATCAATAAGATCTCAACAAGTGGAGCACTTCAACTAGCCACTCTACAAGGCGACATCCTACTGAGTTACATCAGTGGATGTAGAGTCAAGTTATATCAAGAACCCCTCATAGAAGGAATGTTAAATTGACTCAATATTGCAAAGAAACGTAAAGAAGAAGAAAAACGAATTCGAGAAGAAGCGCAAGTAGAAGCTTTAGAATGCATCTGATGAATGAAATTGCAAAGAAAAGGTAGAGATCAGCTATGTTTGACATTCAAGAAGCTCTAAGTTATCACATAGCCATGTGCAAAGCATCAGGTTAATGTTCCCATAGGATAGTTGATCAATGACCCTTTGTGACCCTAGAGGTAGGACAAGGATAGAGTGCAAGGACCGTAAGAGCTTTGATTGACTCAGAAGCAACCACTAGTGCAGTCTAACTTTCTTACTACCAAGAATTGCAATTGAAGGTCAATCCTATTGAGGCATATCTCATAGGATTGGGAGGTGTGGAAACCCCTTGCATGGGTGAGGTAGAACTTCCCCTCTACATTCAAGAAGTTCTAATGGCATTCAAAGTTCTAGTGTGTGAAGACGAGGATCTTACTCAACCTCTTGTCTTGGGACAAGACTTGATCTATGATCATGAAGTCAACCTCAACCTAAGAAGTGGACTTCTTCAAGCTTGGGTGGGCCAAAACTGCATCACAGTTGAGTTAGAGAATCAAGCACTCAAGCCACTAGATAAGGCACCTGTTGACAGTCAAGGTCACACAAAAGCCGCAAAGTGCATCAATGAAGTGGACACACAAGAAGAAGGAGCATGTAAGGAGCTCCAAGAAGCACATGTCAAATTTTCAAAAGAAATCCCTATAAGTATAGTGATTTTTATCACTAAAAACCATTGTAAATACCATTTTCTATTTTTATAACTCCATTTTGTTCAATCTAAGGAGTCCTTGACCTTGATGAGTATTAGAAGTATCATCCTACAAATCTTCATAATTTTTAGATTCCGTTTGAGTCTCCAAATAAGCTTTGGAACCTAGTTTTTAACTAGGCCGGACACTAGGTCTGCACAGGGCCAAAAGCACTCAAAAAACTATAAAAAGGGCTGGGAAGCTCATTTTTGGGATGAGCTTGTTGTAGATTTCATCTTTCTAAGAGAGTTCTTTTGTAATTGAAGTCCTTCCATTGTTCCACTCTTTTCTCTTACCTTGTACACGTGTGTGTGTATGTGTGTGCATGCTTGTGTGCTTTCACTAACACACTTGTGCATTTCACTTGCTCTTGGACTTCATACCGGCCCTCATGTCTCCACGGATTGACAACTATGAGGTGAAGCTCCTCACATTGGTCCTTGCCATTGTGCTAGAGTGACACCAAATTTGGCACCGTTGCCGGGGAGAGAGCTTGGAGGACGAGCGTATGACAGTAAGACGTAGAGTAGCAACGTTAGAAGGCTAAAAAATCATCATTTTCAATTCAATTTCTGAGTTTTTCTTCTTCTTCATCTTCATCATCATCACCATCTTCTTCCATCTTCATCTTCTTTGATTCTTTTCTCATTTTCAAGTGTACATTCACCTTGTTTTTCACATACAACTGTGAGGAACAAGCGTAGAGGGTGTTTAGAGTTGAAACGCTGAAGAAATCCCCTTGAAATCCACTTAAAACATCAAAAATTTGAGTGACAATATCACGGCGTGACCAAACGTGCATTCGGTATCGTGGCGGTGATATCAGGCGTTTGGAGGGTGACTTTGCATATACAGGCACATAGGAGTGACAAGGAGAACCTAAGGTACATATATCTACAAAAAAATTTGAATTTAGCCTTAAAAATCTCTGAGTATCGTGTTGGATTGAGTTTTGGTATCGTGATACCAGAATTCCTGAGTATCGCGATACTTGTGGAGGTATCTTATCGTGCACGCCCACTTAAGGTATCGTGATACCATTCCGGTATCGTATCATCAAGTGCTGGTATCGCAATCGCGGTCGTCCCGATGGTATCGTATCGTGGTCCACCTGGTATCGTATCGTGTCGGTCACGATATCGTATCATCGATCGAGCGGTATCGTATCGTGCCTATCCTAGTATCATATCATGCAAAAAAGTGGTATGGTATCGTCCAATCCTCTGGTATCATATCGTCCATAGAACCAGTATCGTATCGTGAGAGTTCCAGTATCGTATCGTGTAACTTTTGGTATCGTATCGCCTGTCTCCTTGGTATCATATCGTGAGCGATCTAATATCGTATCGTGTAGTGGTCAAGTATCGTATCTTCCACTAACTTGGTATTGTATCGTCGAAAGCAGAGGTATTGTATCATGTAAATTCTGGTATCGTATCGTGTGGATAGCAGTATCGTATCGTGGAATTTGGTATCGCGATCTTGGTTTTCTTGGGGGTATAGTATCATCTAAAGGTGGTATCGTCCATAGTGGTATCATGTCATGAAAATCTCATATCGTATCGCTTGTCCTGAGGCACTCCCTGAGAGATCCTGTTTCCCTGTTTTAACCCCTAGAACCCTAAACTGGCATAACTTTCTCATACGAAATCTGTTCGGAGTGATCTTTGGTTCGTTGGAAAGCTCGTGGGGAGTAGATAGGGTATTTTGAAGTTGACCCTGAGGTTGGACTAGGAAGCAAGGGGCTCCACAAGATTTTGAGCAATTCAAAGGACAATTTTGGACTTGTAGACAAGGCTTATGAACCTAAGCTCAAGTTGATACTTAAGAAGAGATAGATAAAGTACCAAATCACTTGAAACTAAGGTCAACCACACAACCAAGTCAGGGACTCACAACTCAGTGGTTAACACTACGTGCTGAGTTCATAGACAAGTGAGTCAAAAATGTCATTTAACTGGGAGAGACTCTTGGCTTCTGAAGACATGCATAGATCCATACCTAGGGAAGGTCTTATGTCTATAGTGGAAGGGGAATATAGGATGTCTCTTCAACACATATCCACTTACCTGCAAGGAATACCCATCTACCTCGACGGTCTATACAAGTTAGTAGCGAGAATGAGAAACACTACTAATTAGAAATAGTTCCAAGACCAATTGTCAAGTACGAAGATGGAGTCTACATGGACAAGATGGGCCAGATCTATGTAGTAATTGAAAACCTTGATCAGATTAATGAAAGAGGAGAGTTAGCTTGAGATCATGCAACTACCTCACAAAACCCATTCGAGACCCATCAAAGAACAGAAAATGTGATGTTAGGACAAATGAGCCAAGGTAGTATACCTGATAGACCACATGAGTAATTCACCATGCCAAGAATTAACCCCCACGGCCACACTAGCCAGAGAATGGGAAATATGAATAGACCTACCTTTAGGACAGAACCACCCCAAGGTGTCCCCATCGTAATTCGATCCCCAGAGCCCGACAGAAGACTGAGACCAATCCACCTGGCCAAATGTATGCAAAATCGTTACGATGGCATAGGAGAACCGTATGACCACATTGCAGAATTCAAGCAGGTATTGCAAGCGGAGCAAGTGGATGACTTTTTCATGCAATATGAATCCTTTGGGCTAACCCTCATGGGAATAGCCTTAGCTTGGTTTCAATCCTTGGATCCAAATTCCTTTGGAAATATCAAACAATTCTTCCAAGAATTTATTTGGGAATTCATTAAGCGAGGGATCAAGCACAATTCATCATCCTTACTACATAGTTTCAAACAAGCTCCTAATGAGACAGTAAAAAATGTAGCACGAAGATTTAATCAATATGTAAACCGATGCCCTATGATGGAGAGACCTTTTCAACAGAAAATGATATCCCTACTTTTAGATGGTCTAACCAACGAAACATTGACAATCTTGGTATACATAAAACGATTGCAAACCCTGAGTGAGTGTCTTCAAGAGTGCATAGATTTGGAAGACAACTTAGCTGAGGATCTCAAAATCACACAAGATCCTACCAAATCAGAGGATACAGGGAGCAATGAAACTTCTAGTTCGAGCTATGTGGAGGAAGTGGTAGAGTTAGTGGCCAAGAGATTAGGGGTACAAGGACAAAGGAGCTACCAAAACTCTTCCTTGATATTGCCAATGTTAGGAAGTTGCACACTTTGTGGTGGTGATCATCCACCTCATGTCCGCACCAGAGAGGGATCAGGGTTGTCACAACCTTACCCTTACGATGGACAACCAACTCAAGAGCCTAACATATACTCTTATAGTGAGCAGAAGTACCCCAACTACAACACTGAAAACGATCCAATGAATAGACATCCATGACCCTTTGTACCACCCCCATGTAAACCACACTGGTACCCTCCTAGAGAACCAGGCAGAGAAGTTCCTAGTTATAACCCATGTCTAGGACCACGAGGAGCAACTAGACAGTATGAACATGGAGGATATAGCCAACCTCAGCCCATACCAGGACAACAACCACCCCACCACTCTGACACAAGGGCAGAACATCACAATACAGGTCATTTGTCTAGAGTGTGGCAAAGAACAACTCTTGAGAGACTGTCCGGGGCATCCCTCAGGTGCACCTAAGGTTACTCCAGTTAATGTAGTAGGTCTAGTAGGGGATTCAAGTTCCAACAGCGATAATGTGGCTCCTATACATGTAGTTACTAGGGCACAAGCATTACAAAAAGCTAAACTAGGTGATCAATCAGAGCAAAGTGAGTCAGGAGAGCCTAATAAGAGAAAAACAAGAACATGGAAGGATGCTAGAGAGAAGGCCAATCGTAACTGGACCAAAACCTTATCTGAACTAGAAGAAAGCCTGAAAGATGCAAAAAACAAAAATAGAAGATATTGCCTCTCAAAACCCCTTGCATGTCGAAACTCCATCCACACCACCTCATCCCCACCCACCAACCATTGTAAATAGACCACAACCAGGGTCTGTTCTTGCAGATCCAACCCTAGAAGACTTGGACATGATGTTCAAGGCATACCATGCTCGACTTCAAGAAGGGCCAACACCTGCAAACCTAGACAAGAGCTACCCTATAGCAGATTTAGAGATTGAACGGACAAAAATGTGCATAAAAATGATGGAACTAGCTCAAGCTATGTTCGAGGCCAATCAATCGTTTAATCAAACGAATGCTATTACACCAGGTTTGCACTTCCAAGGCTTAATAGATAGATTAGAGCAGTTGGTAAATAAACCTCAAGTTTCTTTACCTCCACAGGCTCAACCAACTGTTGAAAGAGAAAGCTCACCACCAAAGAAATTCTATGTTCCTGACTCCATAGATGACAGAGAACCTCTTTCAATTCAACAACACACTCAAAAGTTCTTGCGGGAAATACAAGAAGAGAAATGGGCCACAGTTCATAGGTCCATGGGAATCTGAATCTCTTCAGGTCAGATCTCCCACAATATTGGTAAGAAATGAAAACTCAATGGTTCCAAGAAACACTGATGTCATGAAGAACACTAAGGTTCAGTGTCATCTCACTGTAGAAGAGCTGCTCAAAGTAAAACCTCAGTTATGGAAACATGTGGCGAATCAGGTCCCAAAACGTGATTCCAATATGCCAAAAGCAGACTCTAAGCAGAAAGTTCCAAAGATACCTCTAGACAAAATAGGGGACATGAGCGAAGGTGAGGAAGGTAATACTTATCTTTCGATCACCTACCAAGGTTACACAACCAAAGCGATCATAGATTCTGGTGCTGGTGTTGCTATTGCGACCACTTCCCTGTGGAAGCAATGGGGTAAACCTGCATTAAGACCAACTAGAATGAAGCTTCAGATGGCTGACAACCATGTTGAAAGACCTCTAGGATTGCTAGAAGGGATAACTCTAACCACGTGTGGTGTAGAGTTTGAGCACACCTTTGCTATATGTGACTTTGGTAAAACTACTACCTATGAAATGATCCTAGGAAGGCCCTTCCTATGACAACTGCAAGTTGTAGAGGATTGGGGAACCAACTCCTTAAAATTGCAATGCTTAGGGGTCACAACCAAGGTCAATTTGAAGGATTACACCTTCAGAGATGTACCACCCTACAGTGGAATTCTATCCACAAGGAGCAAGAAGATTCGATCTCTGTGCATTCTAAAAGTTCATCTGAGACATCCTAGATGCATGACGATACTCATTTGTGGATGTGCAAGGTCGCAAAGGAAGAGGAGAAACGCCTAAAAGCGAGAGAAAAAGGAACTTCTCAAGGAGTTAGACTAATTAGAGACCCAGCCTATACACCGATGATCTTTCCAGATGAGGAATTTGAGCCACATGGTTGGGCAGAAATCTTAGCTACCATGGACATTGCAGTGAATGAAGAACAATGGACACCTCATTGTGATGAGGAGGGTTATGATATCTCAGTGTTCATGTGTTAGCCCTTGCTAGAAGAATGCGACCCTAGTGACTTCATAGAAAAAGAAGAGAACGATGACGATCTAGAGTCCATTGTGATGGATAGTTGCTTTATTTTAGAGGAGTACTATCTAGAAGACATAGGAGTATTTACCCAAAAGGAAGAAGAACCTCTCACAAGCATTAAAACTGTCACTTCAAAGGATGGAAGTGAAGGAGGTCAAAAGTAAAAGAAAAGACAAGGAGTGAAACAAAAAGAGAAGGAATCATTGTTGGAAGTACCAGAGAATTTCAAGAAATACGAAGTTGAGGACCGAAAAATTTTGGTACGAATGCCTAAGAGAGAGGCCACCACAAGAGAAGTGTATGATAACAAAGAAAAGAACAAAAAAGTTGTAGTCACCATTGAAGAAAACGAAGAGAGATGTACATACATAGGAGATGACCTAAGTAAAGAAGAGGAAGCAGAGTTGGTAGCTTTGTTAAGGGAATATAGGGATGTGTTTGCGTGGCACTATAGAGACTTCAAGGGAGTCGATCCAAAAATTTTCTCTCATACGATCCCCATGACCACTGATGCCAAGCCCACCAAACAAAAGCCCTACACATATAATGACACATGCAACCAAAATAAAAGAAGAAATTGATAGATTGATTGAAGCTGGATTTATCTATGAGATTGAGCATACAGAATGGGTGTCCCCCATTGTAGTGGTACCCCAGAAGAATGGAAAGTTGTGTGTATGTATTAACCTTAAAAAAGTTAACGCTGCTACAGTGAGAGATAGTTATCCGCTTCCAATCACTGATCATTTATTGGAGCGTGTTGCAGGCAAGGAAGTTTATAGCTTCCTTGATGGATTTTCGGGTTACAACCAAGTAGCCATTTCCATAGAAGATCAACATAAAACGGCCTTTTCCATAGAGTGGGGAGTCTTTGCATTTCGTGTGATGCCATTTGGGCTCACCAATGCACCTGCAACATTCCAAAGGTGCATGTGTCATGTCTTCAAAGAGTTCTTGAGAAAGAGCTCAGAAGTATATGTGGATGATTTATGTGCTCATTCCCAATAAAGAAAATGCCACATTCCTGAGCTCAGATAGATCTTCTGTTGGAAAACAATATCCTATTGGTCCAATCTTCTCCACTAAGTATAGCATCTGTAGATTCTCTTACTAGACCTTGTACAACAAAAGTGCTTGGGCATTGTGGATAAGGCAGATGACTCTTTAACTACCAACACAGGTTCAATCCCTGCTCGACGCGTTCGCGTGAGTTTGTTTTTTGATACAACTTTTACTTTATTAAAAAACACGCTTCCAACGGACAATGCCTCAACAATTTTCGTGCTATTCGTTTGTGCTTTATCCGATCATAGATCGTAGAAGCTTTATTAAGAAGTGCTTTTAGATCATTGTGCTTTTGAGAGTACACAATCTACTATATAAGAAGCTATTGTCTCATTATCTAATCATCCTTCACCTAACTTTCAACACAAGCCTTGAGCTTGGACCTCAATAGAGGTGGTGTTTCGTCTAGCACATGGGGCAGCCATGGTGCTAACTTGAAGCATGTTGAGGAGCAGTTATGGAGTTCTTCTTGGAGAAGATGAAGAGTGTGCTCACGCTCTTGCTCATGGGGAGCAGGTTATCTCTTGTTCATGGAAAGAGGACTTCGTCATTAGCAGCTTGATGGTGATGATCGGCCATCTACATGATGTATTTGAAGATTGCCTTCTACATGAAGATTTCAGGCTACTTCAAAGACATTGGATGGTGTTTAACATAAGATTTACATCTTATGTTAAGTGTTCAGGTACATATTCTCTTTATGCACACAGGTACTACTTGGAGTTTATGGAGGCGGTAGCATCCATATCATAAGGAGTCCTATTCGCCATAGGTACAAGAGAATCAGTATGTATATGCTTTATGCATATTTGGATGAGGTGTTTGAGAAGGTGTGTTCACATGAGTTTGAGGATTTTTGGCAGCAAACTTGTTAGCATTCTTTGCTACTTTTTAAGTATGTGATCTTTTCACACACGTATCTGACTTAGGATCTTCCATAGCCTAAGGATAGATGAGAGTTTGTTGATTATCAGTTTCACACTGATCCTTCCTCTTTCAGTCACTCATATTCACTCTTCTATAACCTATTAGGTCACACATCTCATGTATATTCAAATTTCTGCCCATACATCTGAATATGTTTGTTACATTTGTACATTCATTCTTCCATCTATTTCTCATCACATAGACTGGTTGAGAGTTTCTCTCCCACATTGTACATTGAACATTGGTATATATGATACTATGAGTAAGCGATGGCTTACGTAACACCTTTCACATGTCGTCTATTCTTTCTCTATCTTTGTCTCATCATTTGTATGGTTAAATGTGGTATGTTCAAGTTTAATATTGAAGATTGCTAGATTCTATGTTGTATATGCTGGACCTATGGAACCATGGACCTGTGACATGAGCTAAGGGCCTACCTCATTTCCAACATTTGGTATCAGAGCACTAAGGTTTTGGTTTCAAAGCTTTAGGACTTTGGCATCAATGTATTAAGGCTCATTCAGATTCCCAGGTTTTCCAAAATTCTAGGTTTACAACATATGATTTAAGAGCATCTTCTAACATTTGACATACACACTTAATCTAGATGAGTAGAGATTTGAGAATTAGACAATTCAATCACATGTATATTCATCAGTGTGGAGTATGAAGTTGATGATTTGTTAGCAGCCGAATATTTTTGGAAGAGTATGCAAATAATTTACAAAAGTATTGTTTGAAGACCAAGAGTTGATGAAGAGAAGGCTACTTCAAATTCAAGGAAGAACAATGGTTTAGAGAAGATGAAGGAATCATATCAACATCAAATCACAGGTATCAGTTCCTACTATGAGATTATCATTTGCAAGTCATGTCTTATAAGAGCAGTTATGAAGAGATTTGAAGGATTCAAGGAGTGCTTTTATACACTTTCATCTTTTGAAAGTTAAAGGGTACATCAAAACAGGTATCTAGAGGTTTTTCTAGAGAGAAAGAATAGACAACATGTGTAAGGTGTTACATAAGCCATCGCTTATCCATAGTATCATATATACCAATGTTCAATGTACAATGTGGGAGAGAAACTCTCAACCACTCTATGTGATGAGAAATAGATGGAAGAGTGAATGTACAAATGTAACAAACATAGTCAGATGTATGGGCAAAAATTTGAATATACATGAGATGTGTGACCTTATAGGTTATAGAAGAGTGAATATGAGTGACTGAAAGAGGAAGGATAAGTGTGAAACTGATAATCAACAAACCCTCATCTAACCCTAGGCTACGAAAGACCCTAAGTCAGATACGTGTGTGAAAAGATCACATACTTAAAAAGTAGCAATGAATGCTAACAAGTTTGCTGTCGGAAATCCTCAAACTCATGTGAACACACCTTCTCAAACACCTCATCCAAATATGCATAAAGCATATACGTACTGATTCTCTTGTACATATGCCGAATAGGACTCCTCCTGATATGGATGCTACTGCCTCCATAAAATTCAAGTAGTACCTATGTGCATAAAGAGAATATGTACCTGAACACTTAACATAAGATGTAAATCTTATGTTAAACACCATCCAATGTCTCTGAAGTAGCCCGAAATCTTCATGTAGAAGACAGTTTTCAAATACACCATGTAGATGGCCGATCCTCACCATCAAGCTGCTAATGACCAAGTCCTCTTTCCATGAACAAGAGATAACCTCCTCTCCATGAGCAAGAGTGTGAGCACACTCGTCATCTTCTGCAAGAAGAACTCCAAGAAGAACTCCATAGCCACTCCTCAACATGCTTCAAGTTAGCACCATGGCTGCCCCATGTGCTAAACGAAACACCACCTCTATTGAGGTCCAAGCTGAAGGCTTGTGTTGAAAGTTAGGTGAAGGATACTAGACAATGAGCCATGCTTCTTCTTATATAGGATTCTAGATCCCTCAAAAGCACCAATAAAGCACTACAATCGCTATGCGATATCCAATAAAGCACTTTACAAAAAAAAAACAACTCCGTCCATTGTTTAACGCGATCTGTCGCTATCCGCTATCCATAGCTTTTTTTGCAAAAGCTCAAATTAAAAATAAATTTCGCGAATGCGCTGAGCAGGGATTGAACCTGTGCGGGCAATTTAAGAGGTGATCGTCCTAGCCACGATGCCTTGCGCCTTTGTGTGTACAAAGATAATAAGCAGATCTACACATGCTGTATAAATCTAAGCAAGTTTGACCAATGAACATGGGATATTGACCTTGGTACCTTGGGACATTGTTCTCCAACAATCCCCCCTACAATGTCACAATGGTACAAACTACACTGAATCTGCAACGTATCACAAGCTGCAAACTATCACAAGCTCCGCACTTCAGAACTGACCTTTAAACTTTTTCTTAAAAAGTCTTCTTCAAAACTGAATTTGACTTTCCTTCAAAAAACTTGAACTTTTTGAATATGAACCATAATACTTGAGAAAATATGCAAACTAGATATCGAATAGTGTACTCATCAAGCAATCACTGCTTGACAACAAATGTAGAAAGTATTGACTCTGAACCTGCTATCTCTTGTTTTCACAAACTTGAAAACATACACTAGGATCCACATATTTGCATTTACCTTCCAAAAGGATTTCTCAATGTACTTGTGCTGTGTCATGTAAATACACTAAACAAAATCAAGAACTGAATCCTAGAACTTGTGACTAATAACTCACAACTTAGTCTATTATGAACACTGCGGGTTCATCTCTGTCTGTACTCAAGTCAAGTCAACTCAACTCAATTGAAATCAATTGAAATCAACTAAAATCAACTAAAATCAACTTATGAGTCTCATCAAAAGATCATATCTATGATGTCATCATGTCATCATCCTTGTTCATCTGTAAACCTTCATACCTCTTTCCTTCAGAATCTGTTATAAACATAAATGTGCGCACTTCTAAAACATACCTTTCTGAAACATCAAGCTTCTCTTCAATAGAACTCTGGAACCTTCTCCGGAATAGGAACATCCTAACAGGAACTTTCTCCAGACATTCTCCTTCTTCCTTATTCTTTCAAAGTTGGAACATAAAGAGAACCTGACAAAGGAAATATAGGAATACCTGATATAGGAAATACCTATAAGTATGAATCTGCATTCTTTTACATATGGCTGAAAATAAGTCTTCATGTTTCATCACCCCCTGGATGACTTAACACTAGTTTCCAGTATTCTTCAAATTATATCAGACTTTATGAAATCTTGGAACGTCTTCCTTCTTTCAATAAATCTGATCTTCAGTATCCATACTTGTATCTGAAACAAAAGTTTAGGATCCATAATCTTCTGCAACATAACAAATATCTTCTTCTATCTCTCTACAACACAAATCTGATAGAACCTGAATCTTTGACTTACTTCTTCCAATGCTTAAAGAACCTTACAAACAAAGGATTGGCAACTGACTCATAAATATTCAAGATCTTCAAGATCTTCAAGATCATCCAAGATAAGATCTATCTAGATCTATCAAGATCTCACAAGATCATACAAGATCTATGATCTTTCCTATGATAGAATCTGCTCTCATCAAACCTTCATGACTGAATGTTTGATTTATTACCTGAATATCTCTAAGTTTCCATGCTTCTTACAAAGTTGTAAAACTTTTCTTCAAACAAATCCTTCCCAAGAATCTGCAACTCCTACTTGAAATATAAGTGGACAAACTTCTCACCTTGAGAATTCCAAAAGCTACAAGTGATACTTCATCTTTTCATATTCTATGCGGGTGAAATGTGACAGTACCTGCTTGACTTTCTTTTGGCTAACTCCACTTCTCAATCAAGTGATAGGATCTAATGGAACACCTTTTTGAATACAAACATGTATCCAAAAGTCTAGACAATCTTTTCATATTCTATGCGGGTGAAATGTGACAGTACCTGCTTGACTTTCTTTTGGCTAACTCCACTTCTCAATCAAGTGATAGGATCTAATGGAACACCTTTTTGAATACAAACATGTATCCAAAAGTCTAGACAATCATAGAAAGTAGATTCTTCAACTGATTGGTACATCAAAAAATCTGAATTTTTTGAAGTTTCTGAAAATACTGAATATGAGGTAACCTTTTCCGAACATAAAACCTCAACCCAAGTCTTCAACATCTGATACAAAAAACTCTTTTACCTTAAGAGTTAGATAAAGAAGAAATATACTTCTTTGCAACTTGTCATATACCAAGTAGCTTTGTATTGACACTCCAAGAATTCTTCGAGAGAAATATAAGCTGCCTGCTCAAAAGCTTCAACATAACTCATACACATATGAGTCACAACATATATCTGCTGCTTTTTCTTTCTCTCAATGTAATTCTTTGTCAAATCTACTAAATCATGACCAAGTGTAATGCAAAACAAGTGTAATGCAAAACAAGAAACTGCTTCTTCTTTAGACTATCTTCACATAAGATGTTCTTGTAGACTTGTCTTTGGATGTAGAGGATAAAATAGGAAAAGTATATGGAAAGTATATGAGAAAAGGAAGCCTTACTTTTCTTTTGGAAATGATGGACTTTCTTCTTTTGCATCTTTCTTCCACCTGATGATATCAACATCTTCAAAATTCTCTTCCATACCTTTTGTTCTCTTCATCTTGAAGTAGCAAACATTCTTGACCTCTTCAAATGAACTTTTCTCTTCCTCTAGTGCTAAGAGTAAGAGACAAAACAAACATGGTATACAAATGGAAGTGAATATAGAATCATGTTTTATCATCTCCTCATATCTCTGAATCAAAATTCTGCTTCAAATGTCTGAAATGACTAAATTCACCAATCGTTTTTCTGAATGATGAATTACACTTCTAGAGTTACCTCTCTAGATACCTAGGTTACATTCTGTACCTGGATATCCAACCAATTTACAACAGAAAATTGGCTGAAAACAAAACTCATCCCATCTCTAAATTTGTCTTCTTAGATGAGCCTTCTTGCCATGAAAAAGATCTCTCAAAACTCTCTAGAAAAACCTCTAGATACCTGTTTTGATGTAGCCTTTAATCTTTCAAATGAAAGCGTATAAAAGCATTCCTTGAATCCTTCAAATCCCTTCATAACTGCTCTTCTAAGACATGACCTGCATATGATAATCTGATAGTAAAAATTGATACCTATGATTTGATGTTGATCTGATTCCTTCATCTTCTCTAAACCATTGTTCTTCCTTCAATTTGAAGTAGCCTTCTCTTCATCAAGTCTTGGTCTTCAAACAACACTTTTGTAGAGTATTTGAAGGTTTGATGAGAACATATTCTACACAGGAGAGATCATTGATCTTGAATGATCTTGAATGATCATAAAGATCTTGAGTATTGTTTGTTATTGATCTTTGGAGTTGTCCTCTCCAATCATTTAGCATAAAGAATCAACAATACATCTTTATTTTGTCAATCCTGGAAGTATTCATGAGACCACAGGCCCTTCTAGATGATAGAATCCAAGAAATAAGAGAATAATGGCTGGATTTCTGAGAATAGTGAAAATGAAGAGGAATTTCTAGGGTTTGGATTATCTTGAGCAAATCTCCACCATTTTCCACAATCTTGGTGTCTAATACATGCTATTTTACCAGCAGAACACAATTATGAAGTCAAAACTCAAAAATATTACCTGTACCATATAGATGAGACAATCGCGATTCTATGAAAATAGACAATTTTCATCTCCAGCACCATTCTTCATCAACTTATCACTCATTACATCAGTATTCAGCTCTCTTCATACACATTCAACAGAATTACACAATAGAAGCTCACAAATCTCCATAGATACACAAGAATTGGACTCACAAATCAAAGAAACCACACAAAGAGGAGAAAACACGATTTTCAGCAGGAAACTCTTTCTCTATTCACTTGGAAAGCATGTAAACAAATGATTAACCAACCCCCTCATAATAGAGGAAATTATCTTATATACATTTTCAAGTGTCCCTTTTCACACTTGAATTTTGGTCCTTTCCTCTATTATTCTAAAAATATGCTATCTAGGAGTTTCTGAAAATTCTAGAAAAATTACTTAAGATTGTATCCTACATAAGGAAGACTCTTCCTTATTTTTACAACAGTTGCATAAATATTTTTACAAGTTTTTGTCATTTTACAATTATTTTTCTTCAAAAAGGCTTCAAAAAAATACATCTTCTAACATCCTTCCCCTCCTAAACCTTTTGGCTCCTGACAAAAGACTCTCCTGCTCTTCTGTGCTGATTGCTTTCTTCACTTTTTCTTTCTTTGATAGACTTGTGACAGCAAGTCATGACTTTTCCTTTCTGTAATGTTTAGGTTATTGACCATTTCAAACAATGCCTCTCTCCACTGTACTGCAGCTTCTGGTTTATCAATGACGTCCTTTTTCAAGTACTCTGTATAGGCGGCTTCATATGCTGTGAGTCTGGACTTAGTAACAACTGACAAATTTCCAAAAGTCTCAGATTCTCTTTCAAAAAACCCATAATCAAATGCATCTTCAAAAATTTGTAAGTAATGACTGCCCAAAAATATTACTCTGCTGTAATATGCCATTAAACAGATTCTATCAGGTGTTTCGCTAAGATCAAACAATAATGCATCTGTGGGAGAATTGAAGCCAATGTAATTTAATGTTCTGATATCTATATCGGTGTATGTTTCTATACAGGCCAAAATTAATCTCATTATTCTGATAAGTAGAATGCATGTAGGGTCGTTTACATCTTTGTATGTAGCTATAACGGACTCAGCTGTATCCACCATGTAATTTTTGTAGGCCATGTGCCTGCCTTTGGACCGGCTATTTTTGGGAAATTCAACCACTTAGGTGGGATTTGACCTTCTCTCCGTTTTTCCCAAAAAATTGTCCATTCTCTTCTTCTTGCCACTAGACAGTAAGCTAGATTAATTTTTAAGTGAAGAGGTGCCTCCTTCCAAATTTTCCTACATTCTTTGTTGGCATTCAACCATTTGTTCCTCCACTTTGGATTGGCTCTTTCAAATAATTCTTTAGTCACATTGATATCCTCTTCATACTCAAGATATTTATTTGGAGGTAGCCCAACTCTGGCCAACTGATAGTTCTTGATACTCTCCATGATCATACACAATGGTATACCCAATCCATCTGCGGCCCAATGATGCTGGTCTGGATTAATCCCCTTATTCAATGCAAATGTGACAATTTGAGCTTCATATTCATCATGCATTTTCCTGATAAACTCCATTCTGGAATCTCTATTTGTCAGTAATTTTTTTACAAATTCTTCTGAATATTCTCCCTCTGGTCTTTTGTCTGCTGGTTCACTGTCATGTTGTATTCCATCATTATTTTCTACCTCATATTCTTTTGTATATGTGGTCTCTACATGTGTTTCTTCCTGAACTTGTGGCTTATCCAGCTTTTTCTATAATTCCTCTATTGTCATCATCAAACTTCCATTCTGTTTTGCCCATAATTCTCTTTCTTTTATCCATTCATTTTTTTCCTTTTCCCTCTTTGTTTGCCAATCACTTCTTTCTTTTTCCATGTCCATGTGCAACTTGTTATATCCTCTCATTGATGTAGCAGCATGTATACTAGCCTGCTTCTCTACTTCCTTGGCTTCTTTCAATTCTAGTTGTAATCTCTTAATTTCTTTGTGTAATTCTTCCTTTTCTTCCTCTGTCATCTGAGTTGTTTGACTTTCATCCTTTAACTGACCTTCCTCCAATAGCAACTTGTTGATTTCTTCATTTGCTTTGGTCAAAATCTGATAGGAAGTCTGCAAGGTTCTGTATCTTCCTTCAATTTTTCTCAACTCCATTTCCAATTTATTATTCTGCTCTGTTAGTTTTACACTCTTTTCTTCTAGATATTGAATTTTATTTTGTTTCTGCACTTCTAACTCTTCCAAAGCAATTATCCTGTTTGTAAATTCCTCATTTTTCTCTTGCACCTTCCTCAGTTGTTCTGACATTTGTTCCTTCTCTCTTTTGTGCTCTTTAATAATCATACTGCCTTTCTCAAATTCAGACTCTGCTACCATTCCTGAAATGATCATGTTCCTGCTTGAAGGTTTGAACTATTCAATGTTATTCATAATAATCTGACAAGCTGATCTTATATTCTTTGGTATTCTTTCCAATCCCCCTTCCATTTCCATTTGTTTAGCTTCTATTTGTTTGTCTTCTTTGCATTCATTCTCCTCTTCCTCTTCTTCTTCATATTCTATAATCTTGGCCTGATTTTCTTCATTGCTTGGATGAGTTTCCAGTGTTTCTGGATCTGCCAAGTCTTCTTCCTGTTCCAAAATCTGAGCACCCAGATTATTCTGCTCTAAGACATCTAAAGTCAGCTTTATTCCCTGTACCTTTTCCTTCTCCATCAGCTGTTGCTTTTCTTCAGAGAGGTGTCCTTCCTTTATTTGTTCCTCCTTTTCCTGGCTTAGGGTTTCCTGAAACAGAGTATATTCAATTTTCCCAACAGATTTTATTGGACCTTTACCTGTTTGCTCTTCCTGTTCTTCCTTTTCCTGGACTAGAACTGATTCAGTCTCCTCAAAAATTTTGACCTGATCATTACGTTTTTGTTCTTTGTGTTCTTCCTCTTGCTCATCAATGTCCATAAGATCCATTGCTCCCTCTTGTTCTTGATCTTCATTGGTTGTAAATTCTTCATTGTTCTTCAAATCATGCAGTACATCTGTTATACTTCGGATTATCTCCTTTTCCACTACTCCTCCTGGGTCTTGAATATTGCTTTTTACTACTATTTCCTCTTCTTCCTGAATTTGATCTTGATCTGCACCTTTTTGACTTAAAACTGGACTGCTTATCTGTGCTTTTTTGGCTATTTCTGCTATGCTCTCATCTAATTTGAAGTAGGTTTGTGAGGGTTTAGTCCATATTGATTTTATTCCTGTATGCACAAGTCCACAACTGACTTCTTCTCTCATTTCACTTTCTTGTTCTATCATAGCTGCTTTTCCCTTCATCAATCTTCTTTCATCTTCAGAACTGAGCTGTTTCACTTCTTGTTCCTGCATCTGCTTCTCCTGAGACTTCTTCCTCAAATCTTCAGGTGTTTTCTGTTTCTCAGGGACCTGTGTAATCACATTAGGAGTATTTGGTATTGATAAATTCAGACTCTTTAATAAAAAGCTCTCAATATCACTTTCAGAATCAGAGGAAAAATGTGAAGGTCCTCCTCTTTCTAGTTCTTTGAGTCTTGGTGCTTCTACCTCAGTGGATTGCTTCTGTGTTTCCTCCACTATCACTTCCTCCATTTCTTTTGGGGTTACAGTTTCAACTACTGATTTTCCCTTTCCCTTCTTGATCAACTTCTTCTTTTGCACTGGTTTCTTTGGAACCTTCTTTTTTACAACAATAGTGGTTCTGGTTTCTGGAGGTCCTTGCAATTCTTTGAAGTAAGCTAGCAACTCAACTTCCTTTCTAACAAACACCTCTTCTGTTTCAGCTGTCATCATTTGATCATGAAGTGCTTCATAATGCTCCACCTCCTCTTGAACCCAATCAGTAGCCTTACATGAATAATCTTCCAGCATCTTCTGATATTGTGCCTCATACATTGCTCTTTTATTATTTCCTTGGGTTAGATAAGTGTATAATTGTTCTTTGCTTGTTTGGGGTGGATGAGGTTCACTAGAGGATTGAACCTGCTTTTGTGCATCTTCATGTTCTTCTTTTGTAGCTTCCTCCATCTCTAGTTCAACCTTCCTTGGGTCCAACCTCCTTTTCTTCACAGGAATCACTTCCTCAGATATCACCTTTCTTTTCATTCATGTTCCCCTCATGCGGGTTTGTCCTTCTATTTCCTTCTTAGCCATTTTCCTTGGAGGACTCTTGATTCCTAACATAAGGTTTCTAAAATACTGTGCCTCTGGAGCCAGTTTCAATTGATCTTCCATTCCTAGGACATGATAAATGATCCTGGTTAAAAACTGGGCTCCATTTATGAATTTCTTCTGTTCCCAGTGTTTTGCTGGTTCTTTCAGCTGTTCATGGATGTATGGTGTGACATCCATTACTCCAAAGGGTTTGGTTCTATCCTTGTTGTTGAACATCAACAGTGTAACAGACTTATGTGGCATGGTATACCTTGGTAGCTTTGGAAAGCAAAAATATTGTAAGAACATCCTTGTGGCATATTCTTCATTCTCTCTTCCTTTAAAGTTAGTGAATTTTGCATACCCTGTATAGGTTTCCTTATTCTTCTTTACAAAACTGGGATCAAGCTTGGTTCCCATTGGGTAGAATTGTAATGCTGCTCTGATATGTTCTGCTTTGATAGTGATACCCACCTCCTGATTATCTTTGTTCTTGACTTTGCACTTGAAATAAGCATCATTCCCTTTTCCTATTTCCAGCAGACTGCTCATTACTTGTGCCACTCTCTCAAAATCAATGAAAAAGATAGGCTCTTCCAATAATTTGTGCAACCCTACTGCCTTCCATCTTTTCATATTGACAGCAACTCTTTGGAACCTATAGAACTCATGACACAACATTGTATATTTATATCCTCCTACTCCCACTGTGAATATGTGCTGACTAATTATGCTTAAGGTCTCCTTGAGCTTCTGGAATTTCTGGCTCTTCATCTGACTCTAGGTCCACCTGTTCTTCCACAGCTTCACTGTCTAGAAACCAATGGCCTCTTGATAGAGTGACTGATTCTGCCTTGAAGTCATGAATTGATAACTCCTTTGTATTCACCATTCTAAGGAAAATAAAATACACAAAGAAAAAGTCCACCCACATGAGTCACAAGAACTCAAAGAGTAATATTTATTTGAGATGTCATGACATAAGAATGACAATAAAATCCAAAATAAATTATGTTTCTTCAGAAAGACTCAAAAAGTGATCATTACAGGTGTAGCAAGATGTCTAGTGCAGTCCCTTTTCCTAACAACTCTTTTGTAGAAAAACAAAACATTTTATCAATGATAAAGAGAAAATTAACTAATAAAGAATAAATAGAACTCTACTACTTTTCTACCTAAATCTTGCTTTGTGCTATATAATTTTTATAAAAAAGAAAGGAAAATAAGCAATTTTTTCTCAATTTTTCTTTCTCTTTTTTTTTTTCAACAATGATTCCTTCTGTTTTTTCTTTATAGATATATTTTCTCTCTTTTTTTTTTAATAATAATTTTTTCTATTTCTTTCCTTTTAGAAAAGAGAATCAAGTCAAATATTTTTGTCATAATTTCTCCACATATTCTGATTTTCTAAATACAAATTAAATATGGATGATCTTTTTTCCATTGGAACAACTCTGATTTTTTGACGCAATACTTCCTGACTCTAATTATTCTGGTTTCAGGCAAACAACCATTCTCTTCGGATAAGAATTTTGTAGGATTTTTTGGTATCCATATTCATTTTGTCCTCGATTTCTGTTTTGATGAGCAGACCTGCTGTAGACTTTGATTCCATGTGCTTCTTGTTCTGATGTTTTGATGCTTTAGACAATGCCATGATTGCCACTTTCCTCCTATCTCTCCACCCTTCTTTGTTCTTCCAATCTTTTGCTGATTTTGGTTATATGAAGCTTGATCATTTAACATTTGTATTGGTAATGTCTATGTATCTTCAAATGCAAAAGTGAATCCTTCCAAGTGTATATCATGAAGATCTGATTGAATTTCCTGTTTTTCATTACTCAATAAAAATATTAAAAACCTTTTGTCATTTATGTTCAATTTAAGCTTCATTTTTTCAAAATCCAAGATCACTTTACCTTGTTGGAGCCATGGTTGACCTAAAATCACTTTTTCAGCCATCAAATGATCTGCCCATTCTTCACAGTCTATTTTCATATATTCTTCATTGAACTTTACTTCAATAGACAGTGAAGACATGCTCTGTACTATTTGACCTTCCAAAGTTTTGATTAGGGTTCTACTTTTAGTTCTTTTTATGTTGAATTTACTTACCAAAGCTGAACTAATCAGATTTACTTGTGCTCCAGAATCTATCAAAACCCTAATGCTTTCATTTTGAAAATCCATTATCATCACAGGGACATGTTCCTTTGGTTTGAGAGAAGTTTCACACAGACAGACTTCCCTAAGCTCTTTGATTTTTCTTATTCTTTCCATAGCTTCCTGTTGAGCCTCTTTTCTAATGTCTTCCTCTTCTCTTTTCCTATTTTGAGCTTGTTGCAACCTTCTCCATTCATCAACAGTTAATGGGCAATCATACCTCTTATCTCTACATCCACTTATGAAGTTTGGCATGATTTCTCCGTCTATGTTAGCTAGTTGAATGGCTCCACTGTTGCTTATCTGATGTATAATATATGGTCCATGTCCTTTTTTCTGGAATTTTTTCTGATGTTCGGTCCTCACGTCTCCGCGGATTGACAAGTAAAGGAGGTGGTGCTTACGCTTGAGCTACACCAAATTTTGGCGCCGTTGCCGGGGAGAGAGCTTCGAGGACGAGCGTTGTGATGGTAAGATCGTAGATTTGCGACGTTGGAAGGTAAAAAAACTGTCATTTCATTTCATTTTCTGTTTTTTCCTCTTCATCTTCATCATCATCATCATCTCCACCTTCTTCCATCTTCTTCTTCATAGAAATTTCTTGTTTTTTAGTGCATTTTCACCATTTTCATACCATTTTTCATGCATTATTGTGTGGGAAGGAGTTAGGAGGTGCAAGGGAGAGCAAGCGCTGTGTTTTTTTTCATGATTTTCTACTCATACGGAGCTCGCCATCGCCGGTGCTCAGAAATTTGAATTTCCCGCCAAAAAACGCGATTCTGTGATGAAAGTCGCGATTCTGTGAAAATTCAAAATTTTTTTGAAAAATCACGATTTTTTGTTTTCCCGCCTAAAAGTTGGCTGAAAGAATCACGATTCTGTGGTCATTCTCAGAATCGCGATTCTGTGATTGTGCTCAAAATTGTGATTCTCACAAATCACGATTTTCAGCCAAAAAAAATACGATTCTGAGAAACACGATGTTGTGAAAACACGATTCTGTGAAAACACGATTTTGTGAACCTTAATTCTGTAAAAACACGATTCTCTACTCAAAATCGCGACTCTCACCAATCACGATTTTCAGCAAAAAATCACGATTTTCAGTAAAAACACGATTTTGTGAAAAAGGCGATTCTGTGAAAAACACGAATTTTTGCTCAAAATCGCGATTTTCAAAAAAACACGATTCTTTGCTCAAAATCGCGATTTTCAAAAAAATCACCATTTTCAGCCAAAAAACACGATTCTGAGAAAACACGATTCTCAAAAACACGATTTTGTGGAAACACGATTCTCTGTTGATAATCGTGATTTTCATGTCAAAAACACGATTCTGAGAAAATACGATTTTCAGCGGGATCAAAATCGCGATTCTCACAAATCACGATTTTCAACCAAAAACACGATTTTGTGAAAACACGACTTTGTGAAAACACGATTTTCAAAAACACGATTTTATGGAAACACGATTCTCTGTTGACAATCGCGATTTTCATGTCAAAAACACGATTCTGAGAAAATACGATTTTCAGCGGGCTCAAAATCGCGATTCTCACAAATCACGATTTTCAGCCAAAAACACGATTTTGTGAAAACACGACTTTGTGAAAACACGATTTTCAAAAACACGATTCTGTGCTCAAAATGATTTTCCCAAGACATTCCATCTATTTATGGAGATGAAGCAGAACAACAGGAAGACGAAAGATTAGATTTTGAATCTAATACCCTAGAAGAATTGCCTCAATTTCCAGGCCCATGGGAATCTAAATCTCTCCAGATTAGAGCTCCCACAATACTAGTAAGAAATGAAGACTCAGTGGTTCCAAGGAACACGGATGTCGTGAAGAACACTAAGGTTTAGTATCATCTCACTGTAGAAGAGCTGCTCAAACCAAAACCTGAGCTATGGAATCATGTGAAGGATCAGGTCCCAGAACTTGATTCCAACATGCCAAAAGCAGACTCTAAGCAAAGGGTACCAGAGATACCTCTAGACAAAATAGGGGACATGTGTGAGGGTGAAGAAGGTAATACTTATCTTCCAATCACTTACCAAGGTTACACAACCAAAGCAATCATAGATTCAGGTGCTGGTGTTGCCATTGCGACCACCTCCTTGTGGAAGCAATGGGGCAAACCCACATTAAGACCAACTAGAATGAAGCTTCAAATGGCTGATGGTCATTTTGAAAGACCTCTAGGATTGCTAGAAGGGATAACTCTAACCACTTGTGGTGTAGAGTTTGAGCACACATTTGCTATATGTGACTTTGAGAAAAATAATGTCTATGAGATGATCTTAGGAAGACCCTTCCTACGACAATTGCAAATAGTACAGGATTGGGGAACCAACTCCTTGTACTTACAACACTTAGGGGTCACCACCAAGGTCAATTTGAAGGATTACTCCTTCAGAGATGTACCACCCCTACAGTGGAATCCTATCCACAAAGCGAAAGAAGATCCCATCTCTGTGCATTCTGAAAGTTCACGTGATACATCATGGTTGCACGAAGATACTCATTTGTGGATGTGCAAGGTCGCAGAAGAAGAGGAAAAACGCTTGAAAGCGAGAGAAGAAGGAACTTCACCAGGAGATAGACCAGTTAGAGACCCAGCCTACACACCGATGATCTTTCCAGATGAGGAATTTGAGCCTCATGGCTGGCCAGAAATCTTAGCCACCATGGACATTGCTGTCAATGAAGAACAATGGACACCTCATTGTGATGAGGAGGGTTATGATATCTCAGTGTTCATGTGTCAGCCCTTGCTAGAAGAATGTGACCCTAGTGATGTCATAGAAGAAGAAGAGAATGACGATGATATAGAGTCCATTGTGATGGATAGTTGCTTTAACTCAGAGCAGCACTATCTAGAAGATATAGGAGTGTTCACCCAGAAAGAAGAACCTCTCACAAGTATTAAAACGGTAAATTCAAAGGATGGAAGTGAGAGCAGTCAAAAGAAAAAGAAAAGAAAAGAAGTGAAAGAAGAAGAGGAGGAATCATTGTTTGAAGTACCAGAAAACTTCAAGAAATATGAAGTTGACGACCGCAAAATTTTGGTACGAATGCCTAAGAGAGAGGCCATCAAAGGAGAATCATATGATAATAAAGAAAAGACCAAGAAGATTGTAGTGACCATCGAAGAGAACGAAGAGAGATCCACATATATAGGAGATGACCTAAGTGCAAGAGAAGAAATGGAGCTTGTAGCTCTATTAAGGGAATATAGGGATATGTTTGCGTGGCACTACAGAGACTTGAAAGGGGTAGATCCAAGAATTTGCTCTCATACTATCCCCATGACTGTTGATGCCAAGCCCACCAAACAGAAGCCCTACACATATAATGATACCTATGCATCCAAAATAAAAGAAGAAATTGATAGGTTGATTGAAGCTGGATTCATCTATGAAATTGAGCATACTGAATGGGTGTCCCCCATTGTAGTGGTACCCAAGAAGAATGGGAAGTTGCGAGTGTGTATTAACCTGAAAAAAGTTAATGCCGCTACGATCAGAGATATTTATCCACTTCCAATCACGGAACACCTTTTGGAGCGTGTTGCAGGCAAGGAAGTTTATAGCTTCCTTGATGGGTTTTCAGGTTACAATCAAGTAGCCATTGCCCCAGAAGATCAACACAAAACAGCTTTTGCTACAGAGTGGGGAATCTTTGCATTTCGTGTGATTCCATTTGGGCTCACCAATGCACCTGCAACATTCCAAAGGCTCATGTGTCATGTTTTCAAAGAGTTCTTGCGAAAGAGCTTAGAAGTGTATGTGGATGATTTATGTGCTCATTCCCAAGAAAGAAGGTTTCACATCCCTGAGCTCAAACAAATCTTCAACAAGTGTAGAGAATATCGAGTGTGTCTGAACCCAGAAAAGTGTGTGTTCATGGTGCGTCAAGGTAAAATCTTAGGTCATATTGTTTCTAAGAATGGAATCTCAACAGATGAAGATAAGGTACGAGCCATAGCGGAGCTACCAAGGCCAAGGAATGTTAAAGAGGTACAAGCCTTTATGGGCCATTGTGGATATTACCATAGGTTTATCCACATGTACGCGATCATAGCTAGACCCCTTTATGCCTTGTTGTCTAATTTTGAGTGGAACGATGAATGCGAGAATTCTTTCAATGAACTGAAGAAACGTTTGTGCACAGCACCAATACTGACCACTCCTGATTGGAATAAGCCATTCCATGTCCATGTGGATGCCTCCAATCATGCCATAGGATGTGTGCTTGCACAAGCCACAAGTGAAGGAAACTTAGATTTGCCCATAGCATATGCTAGTAGACAGCTCACTGCAGCTGAACGAAACTATACCACAACTGAGCGAGAGGGCTTAGGCATGGTATATGCTGTGAAGAAGTTTAGACACTATTTATTGGCCAACAAGTTCAAGTTTTTCACTGATCATCAAGCTTTGTTATATTTGGTCAATAAACCTTGCAATACTGGACGCTTAGTAAGATGGTTCCTCTTACTAATGGAATATGACTTTGAAGTTGTTGTCAGGAAAGGTAGAACCCACCTTAGGGTAGATCACCTTTCTCGCATTACTTCAGGAGAGTCACCGCAAGGAGTGTCTGATGACCTACCTGATGCTTATCTGTTCAATTTGGAAGTTGTTCCCAAATGGGCAAATAAGTTGGTACCAGTCCTCACCTTTGGCCCTGCAAATAAGAATGTGAAAACATCACAAGAAGAAATTGTAAGATCACAAAAATATCACATATTGGCAGGAAGCATGTACAAACAAGATAGTGAGGGTGTATTAGCTTGTTGTGTCGAGGATGATGAACATAGTAGTTGGTTGCAACAAGCCCATGAAGGAATGCTAGGAAATCACTATTCTAAACAACGAACATTGCAGAATTTGAAACGTTTAGGAGTGTATTGGCCTAGCATGGACAAAGCAATACATGAGTGGATCAAGAATTGTCCAATGTGCAGAGAGAGACCACCAGTGGAGCATGCGACCCTTTATCAAGTATCATTAATTCCAGATTGGAGTGCTCCATTGGTAGAGTTTATGAGATCGGGAAGATTACCCAAAGAGGCTAGTCTAGCAAGAAGACGAAACATGGAGCAAGAAGCTCAAGGCTATGCCTTAGTAGGAGACAACTTATACCGAAGAGGCAAAGATGGTTACTTAAGACTCTGTGTTCATGAATCAGATTATTTGAAAGTCTTAGAAACTACACACAGCGGTGTCGCAGGTGGACACTTCAGTCCTGATCGAGTAATCAAGACCATTCTATTCTCAGGACTTTGGTGGCCCACTCTTCATATGGATGCACATACCTAAGTGAAGAAATGTGACACATGCCAACGTGCACAATATCCAGTTAGAAAAGATGAGATGCCTTTGAGGCCAATGATGGGAGGGCGTGCATTTTCGAAGTGGGGCATAGACTTCATAGGTCCTATTAACCCCCCAGCTAGAAACTCCCATGCAGGGTATATTATTGTAGCCACAGATTACCTTACAAAGTGGGTAGAAGTCAAAGCCACCACAAAGAATGATGCTCAGACAACGGCTAAGTTCTTATTCGAGAATGTGTTCACGAGATATGGGTTACCAATAGAGTTAGTGAGCGATAGAGGCACACACTTCTTGAATGAGGTCATTGAAAATCTTCTCCAAGAATTCTTGGTGATACATAAAAAGTCTGCCCCTTATCACCCATAAGCTAACGGACAAGCCGAGAGCACCAATAAGATCCTCTGTAACGTATTGACAAAACTGGTAAATAATAAACGCTCTGATTGGGACAAACAACTTCATCATGCTGTTTGGGCTTACTGAGTTGCCTACAAAACAGTACTCAATGCCACCCCATTTCAGATGGTCTTTGGAAAGAATGTTGTGCTACCTTTATATTTCCTAATCCCAGCATTAAAAGTAGCACAAGAGCATGAGTGGAATGGACATGAATTGTCCTCTAGGATCTTTGATCTAGAACGCTTAGGTGAGACAAGGCTATGCGCGGCGGCAGGTATCTATGCTGCAAAGAAGAGGCAAAAGGCATACTTTGATGCACACATCAAAGATAAGGGATTGAAAGAGGGAGATCTAGTGTTGGTTTACACACTAAAACAACATGCCCGTAAGTTGGAAAAAAGAGGATATGGACCCATGATCATTAATAGAATTTCCACTAGCGGTGCAGTTCAGTTGGCCACTCTAGAAGGAGACATCTTGCCAAACTATATCAGTGGTTGTAGAGTCAAGTTATACCAAGAACCTCTTACAGAGGATATGCTTATGAGACTCAACACTGCTAAGAAACGAAAAGAAGAAGAGTTAAGAGTGAGAGAAGAAGCACAGGCAGAGGCCAGAGAGCGTATTAGGCGAAATAAGTTAAGGCGATTAGGCCTAGATGTCAACTCAAAAGCTCTAAAATATCACATGGATATGTGCCAAAAGTTAGGCATAGCGACTTCTCAAGTCATTGACAAAAGACCCTTTGTGACCATAGAGATAGCACAAGGAAAGGATGCAAGGACTGTGAAAGCATTGATTGACTCAAGTGCAGCAAGTAGTGCAGTTAGACTATCCTACTGCCAAAACTTGCAGTTGAACATCAATCCCATAGAAGCTTATCTCATAGGATTGGGAGGTGTGGAAACCCCTTGTTTGGGCGAAGTGGAACTTCCCATCTACCTGCAAGATGTTCCAATGAAAGTCAAAGTGCTAGTGTGTCAAGATGAGAACCTTACAGAACCACTTGTCTTAGGACAAGATTGGATTTATGACAATGCAGTCAACTTAAACCTAAGAAGTCAACTTCTTCAAGTTTGGGTCCAGGGACAATGATTTACATTAGAACTAGAAAATGGCATGCTCACAAATCCAGATGTCACATCTTGTAGTTCTTCTAAGACTAATCATATGGAAGAAGATGTTGTATGTGTCAAAAGTGCTATGATGCAGAAGGAGTCAATCGTGGAAGAACAGGTTCGAAGGCGGGTGGATCTTTCTTCTTCTCCAAAGAATCAAGTAGCCATAGTAGTGAGTCCACCACACAAGCAAACACAACCAATCACGACAACTGCTACATCAAATAGAAAGACACCATTCGATAAGAAAGCAGTTCTGAACATGAAGCAGATCTGGGTACGCAAAGGAGAGCAACCACCAGCCTTGCCCCCACAAATTCCGTCTAGGCAAGCCAACCAGGCCAGAAGACGAAGGAAGCAGCTCGGACACGCTCAATCACAAGGTATCCAACAAGTTTGGGTGCCTAAGAAGTTAGCTGCAGCTCAACAAGGGCAATTACAGATGTGGGTACCTAAGAAGCTCTTACATCTACAACAACCTATGTTCTCCCACATGCGAAAGGTCTCAACAAAGAAGCCAAAAGGAGAAGAGGGTAAGAACCACGTAGAGAGACCGAAAGGAGATCAAATCAACTCTTCAACAATAGTAGGAAGACGTGCAAAAAGGATATGGGTTTGGAAGCCAAAAGTACAAGTAGCCTCCATCGAACCAAAGCACCAACCACACTGGATACCACAGTTCAGAAAGCATCCAACGAGGAAGATGCCTGAAGTAATCTCTACAGTGCCAAATGCTGTTCTAAAATGGGTTCCTATCAAGAGGAAGGATCAGTGGTCATCTCAAGATCCAATGGATACCTCTAACAAAGATGACATCAACATCTGTAGGTGACATCAGGCCTCGACAAGCGACAACCATGTGCTCCTTGCACAACCCTATCTTTTGCACCATTCAGGTCATGCATTTCCAAAGTATGCATTAATATAGGGCCACATTACACGGCCGTGCATAGACACACTTGAGAATCCCAGGCACAAGAGCACATTGACATATGTCAAAGATTTTTATTGATTGATACTAAATTTTGTCTTCTTGTTTTGTGATATTGTTCCTATTAAATTAAAAAAAAAAGAAAGAAAGAGAGGAAGAACTTGTTCCCAGGTTTGGCTCATGAAACATGAATGAGACATGCTTAGTTGAAGATGGAACTATTGATTACTGGGCATTTATCAGTTGGGATAGAAGTGTGTCTTGGCTAGCAGATGATATTATTGCTGCCTTATCTGGTAGATGGCAAGCACTTGGCATGAACATGGCATCTACAACTATGATTTTCTCTTACCTTGGTAGGAATGAAGAGCTTGAAGGTCCGCAACTTGAGTGATGCTTAACTACTTCATGTACGAAAGCATCCAAGGAGATATCTGCAAAGGGTAGTTCTGGAGGAGAAGACTCCTGTGTATGGTGAGCTAAAGAGAATATGTGAAACTCAGCTTGGTGTAGTTACCCAATGTTGTTTGCCAAAGAATATAAAGAAATTCAATTCTCAGTATTTGGCAAATGTTGCTTTGAAAAGAGGAGGGAGGATCAACCACTCAAAAGATCTCATCAGTGGACCATCAACATGGACATTCATCAATAGTTCCATCCCAAAGGCCGAGTGTACAACATGAAGAGATGAACATCGATCAACCTTCTCCATGGTAAGTATCTTTACTCTGGCAACACCATAACCATGATAGATTAGGAAACCTCTTTGTCAGCATACCCTTGGGCAGTTAGCTCAAGACCCGCAATTTTTGCACCATACTTCTTCCAATGCATTTTCCAAGTAAGCATTCATAGGGCTACATTACAAGGCCGTGCACAAGGCACATATTTTCCTCAACCCATGCACGAACACACTTACCCATCACTCAATATGGGTTAGGAGTACATCAACTGTGAACATCTAGAAAACATCAACAGAGACTCACAACGACACAGTCATGCTGGAATCCCAGGAAGAAGCATATACCAAGAGACTACAACTTGCAAAGACTCGCAGTGATAGATGAAGAACCAGACACATCTGGAAGTCAGCCGACTTTTGTTCAGACAGACGGGACGCTCCCTCTCAAGGCACTACTTGGAACAACCACTACAACAAGGGTCTGTCAGGGACGACAGACTCGAGAGGGGGGGGAGTGTTGAAGCTCAAAGTCAAGGACAAAGCATGGAAGCACATCAAAAGGTGGACACACAAGGAAAGGGAGCAAGTAGGGAGCTCCAAGAAGTGTATGTCAAATTTTCAGAAGAATCCCCTACAAAAATAGTGATTTTCATCACTAAAAACCATTGTAAATACCATTATCTATTTTTATAACTCCATTTTGTTCAAGTCGAGGAGTCCTTGAGCTTGAGGAGTATTAGAAGTACCATCGTACCAATTTTCATAATTTTTAGACTTCGTTTGAGCCCTCAAATAAGCCTTGGAACCTAATTTTTAACTAGGCCGGACACTAGGTCTGGACAGGGCCAAAACTAGTCAAAAAACTATAAAAAGAGCTAGAGAGCTCATTTTTGGGGGTAGCTTGTTAGAGAATAGAGCTTTTGTAAGAGAACTCTTTTGCAATCAAAGCTTTCCATTGTTCCTCTCTTTGATCTTACCTTGTGCGCGTGTGTGTGTGTATGTGTGTATGTGTGTGCATGTTTGTGTGCTTTCACTCACGCACTTGTGCCGTCACGTGCTCGTGGTCTTCATACCGGTCCTTACGTCTGCGCGGATTGACAAGTAAAGGAGGTGGTGCTTACGCTTGAGCTACAATTCAGCATGGGATTGTTTTGCTGGAGGATGTATAGGTCCAATGAAATCCAACCCCCATTTACTAAAGGCTCTAGCTGAAATTTATGGAACTAATGGCATATCATTTCTTTTATTTGGTTGACTCACCCTCTGACAGACATCACACCTTTTTACATAGGTTCTTGCATCCAGAAATAGCGTTGGCCACCAAAAGTCATAATATAAAATGAGTTTAGCAGTTCTGTCACTTGAGAAGTGTCCTCCTCCCACTCCAGAATGTGCCATTTCCAACATTTCCAAATATTTATTCTCAGGAACACAAATTCTTAGGTATCCATCCATTCCTCTCTTATACAACTGTTCTCCTATCAATTGATATTCTTCAGAGATTACTTGTAGATTTTTTGAATCTGTACCAGCTATCACTTGTTTTCCTTTCTTTTTCCTTTTCAATTCCTCAATGATATTTTCACTCCAATCTGGATTTTTCTGGAACCAATATAGAGTTATGAATTCCGAATCTTGCAATATTTGGCACTCCCTGCAATTAGCAATGTATTTTGTTACATCTTGAATCTTATTAGGCCAATGTACCCCCATCCTATTGAGATTACTTAGGGTGACTACCCTAGAAGCATGAGTGCAAGGGTTCCAATGATGAGCTCTCCTCAAATATTCTTGTTGCTCTTCCTCAGGAGTGCAATATTCCAATATGCCTGTGTGGTTGAGATGGTACAAATGCCCAGCTAGTAACATAAAGTTCCTGCTTTGTAACACTAAGTGTGCATTGTTCCCAACTGTTCTGCAAGGTCCCATGGTTAATAATGGTACTAAAGTCATGGCCCACTTAGGAACACTCTCTACCTTAAACAGATAAGTGTCTAGCAGATTGTCATCTAAAGGTGAATTGGGTTCTTTAGATTGAATTTGAGATAAATGATCTACTCTCAAGTGTGTTTTCCCTTGTCTGACCACCACTTCAAAATCAAATTCCATTAGCAAAAGAAACCATCTGACTATTCTCCCAGTGTGACAAGGTTTATTTACCAAATATAACAAAGCTTGATGGTCTACAAAGAACTTAAACTTGTTGGCCAAAAGGTAATGTCTGTATTTTTTTACAGCAAATACCATGCCCAATCCCTCTCTTTCAGTGGTTGTGTAATTTTTCTCTGCTAGATTCAATTGCCTACTAGCATAGGCCACTAGAAAATCTAACTTGCTTCCTTCTATTGGTTGTGCTAACACACATCCTAAAGCATAATTTGAAGCATCCACATGGACATGAAAAATTTTATCCCATTGAGGTGTTTTCAGAATTGGGGCTGTTACCAAACAAGTTTTTAGAGTTTCAAAGGCTTGGTCACACTCCTTAGTCCATTCAAACTTTGTAATTAGGGCATATAAGGGTTTGGCTATGTCAGCAAATTTGTGTACAAATTTCCTATAGTACCCACAATGTCCCATGAAATTTTGAAGTTCCTTTACACTTGTTGGTCTTGGAAGCTCTATTATGGCCTTTATTTTCTTCTCATCAATTGAAATTCCATTTTTAGAGACTATGTGACCTAACATTCTTCCTTGTCTTACAAAGAATACACATTTTTCTGGATTTAAACATACTCTGTAGGTTCTGCATTTCCTGAATATATTTTCTAAATCTTGCAAGTGATCTTGTCTTTTTAATGAAAAAGTACAAAGATCATCTACATAGATTTCCATTACCTTTCTCAGGAACTCTTTGAAGATGTGACACATCAACTTCTGAAAAGTTGCTGGAGCATTGGTTAACCCAAAGGGCATAACCCTAAAAGCATAAACTCCCCATTCTGTGGAGAAGGCACTTTTATGTTGGTCTTCCAATGCTATAGGAACCTGGTTGTATCTTGAAAAACCATCTAAAAAACTATAAACCTCCTTCCCTGCAACTCTTTCTAGAAGATGATCTGTTATGGGTAGTGGATAATTATCCCTTATAGTTGCTGCATTTACCTTTTTCAAGTTAATGCATACCCTAAGTTTCCCATTCTTTTTTGGTACCACAACTATAGGAGATATCCATTCTGTATACTCAATTTCATAGATGAAATTGGCAGCTAATAGCTTGTCAATTTCTTCCTTTATTTTAGTAGAGTATTTATCATTGAATGTGTAATGTCTCTCTTTACTAGGTTTTTCTTCAGGTGTAATAGGAATCTTATGCTCACATATTTTAGGATCAATACTTTTCAAATCCTTATAGCTATAAGCAAACACATCCCTATAGTTTCTTGCCAAGTTTCTTAGTGCCTCCTCTTCTTGAGTTGTCATGTCATCAGCCACTACAATGTGTCTTTCTTCTCCCTCCTCCTGAGTGATCATGATCTTTTTAGTTTGTTCCTCATTATCATAAGCCTCCCCTTTCTTCTTTTCCCTCTTTGGTTTCCTCTTGAGAAGTAGTCTATTTTCTACTTCATAAGTCTTGAAATTTTCTGGTACATCAAACTGTTGATCTTTCTTCGTTTCCCTTGTCTTCTTCTCATCCTCCTGATTTTCTTCTATTTCCTTGTGTTTGTTTTTCTTGTACTTGCCTGAGATTTTATCTTTAATAGCATCTTCAGCTTTTACTTCCTCCAAAAATTGTGTCTTCCCTTTTTCTAGTATCATTTCTTCTTCTTTGTCTTCTTCTATTCCGGATACCTTTATCATTTGAATTCCAATGTGAAAGACATCATACCCTTCTTCATTTTGAAATTCCACTCCTACATATTCATCACTGGCTAGATCCATGGTAGCCAAAATTTGATTCCACCCATAGGGCTCAAATTCCTCATCCTTGAATTGTTGTGGTACATAGTTCTCATCTTGTAACTTCCTTCCTTCCACACAATCGTCTCTCCTCAATCTCCTTTTCCTATTGGTAAGATTTCTTATCATATTGCACTTCCATACTGATGATTCAGTTTCATCCTGGTCTTCCATTTCTGATTCCTCACTTAATTCTTCATTCTGATGTATTTTATACCATTCTTGAGGAGATATGTCACAGTAGTGCCCATTTCTTAGATTTAATTTGGTTATTCTTCCTTTGCTCTACAGGTATAAGCAATCATTACCCCAATCTTGCACGATTTGCATTTGTCTCATGAATGGTCTTCCTAGGATAATTTCATATGAAGTGGATTGTGGGAATTCCACTATAGCAAAGGTATGTTCTATTTCTATTCCACATATATCCACAATCACTTTTTCCCATATTCCTAGGGGTTTTTCTATGTGTCCATCTGCAAGTTGCAATCTCATTTTGGTGGGTAATAATTCATTTTTTCCCCATTTCTCCCAAGTTTGTTTAGTCATAATGGCCACTCCTGATCCACTATCCAAAATAGCTTTAGCCTGGTTTTTACCAAATTGTATTTTTAAGGTTGAGTTTTCCTCTTCTCCTTCACAATATCCTCCTATCTTATCAATGGGAATATACCACAGCTCCTCTATTTCCTATAGTTGTGGGTGAAGATTTTCTGGTGTTGTTTCCCATTTTTTCATTTGGTTCTGTAAGTGAGGATTTTGTTTCATTAACTCTTCCCATGTGGTATGATATAGAATTGTGCATTGTTTATCTATACTCCCTTGGAATGTTACTTGTGGGTTTTCTTCCTTGATACTCTTTCCTCTTGTTTTTGTTGTCTCAGATTCCTCAATTGTTTTTTGAGAATTGTCTTCTTCCCCCATTTTGAGTTGCACTTCCCGTATGATTTTTTTACACTTCTGCATCCTTTCATGTTCTAAGTCTGGCATAGGATAAGCCATTGTATGATCAGTAGGGCTTGGTCCCTCTTGAATTCTTCCTTTGTATGCTTTTATTAGAGTGTCTAGACTTTGTGAATTTCCTATCTCCAACTGGGTTTGTGTTTTTTGAGGAGAAGTACTATTTGATTGTTCCCTATTTTCTTCTTCAATATTTTTACCTATTTTTTGTTTCCTTTCCCATTTCCCTTTTTGTCTATTTTTCTTTACCTTTGAGATTGAACCTTCATTCTGTTCCTTAGTTGTTCTTTGTTGTTTTGTTTGTGACCTTGTTATTGCATTTACATTTACTTGGTCAATGTCACTCAATTCTTCCTGTTCCATGATACTGACTTCTTTTAGTGGTATGTTATTAGGTGTGTTTTGTTGTTTTTGAGGATTTTTTGGGAAATCTTTTATCAAATGCTCTCTGCCACAATCCTGGCAATATGCTCCTTCTATTCTTAATGTAGGAGGTTGTGGATAGTCTCTAATGAAATGATCTCCCCCACACCTATAACAAGTTATCTTTGGTCCCCCCTTGAATTGAGGTTTTTGGTTGGACATATAATTATTGGTTATATACATGAAAGTGGCAATGTCCATCTCAATTCTTCCATTTCCCAAGTCTAGGGCTTGTAATTCTAGTTCTCTTAATTCATAACCTTCCCATTCTTCTTGATATCCTTCATTCCATTGATAATCCTCCTTGTATGGTGACTTTGTTCTTGAGTTTCCCTCATCTATTGGTGTGTATTTGATTGGTACCACATTTGTTGGTATAGGAGGTTGTTGCCCAAGCACAGGTCTTGGTTGCTCAATATACCCTGATTCTCTTTGGCTCCCATAGTCTCTCTCCTTTATGGGTTGTTTATTATAGAAGCATTCCTCCCTGGTATGATTTGTCCATTTCCTCTCTAGTGTACAATATTTGAGTGTTTTTCTATCTTGCAAATGTGGAGGCTTTTGATATGGGCAATGTTGTACCAGATGACTTTCTCCACAATTGTAGCATTTTTTATTTGTGTTTATCCTGGAGTTTATCAAATTGGTTTTAGTGCTTACCTCTAGGGCTTTAGCAATGGCCTGAGCCAATTCTTCTGCTGAAGGGATTTTATCTTCATTTGATCTGGGTTGATCAAATGCTAACAGATCTTGGCCTCTGTTATCTTCCAAATCTATTGCTTCTTTTACACAGGCTCCTAGATCAGGGCATCTCCTGTAGTACACTAGGGTTCTTAATTGAGCACTTCTTAACCCTTCTATGAATAGGGATACTTGTCTTGCCATGGAAGGTACTTCTTCTTTAGGACATCTGTCAATATATTGCTTAAATCTCCTGGCTGCCTCTCTCACATTTTCATCTTTTTGTTGTTTAAAACTGTGTATCAGAGTGGCTCTGCTATGTTTTATTCCAGTCTTTGAGAATTCCCCAATGAAGGCTTCTAGGAAGGATTCAATATCTAGGTACATTTCCTTTCTCAAAGGGATGAACCAAGATAATGCTGGTACTGTTAGGGTTAGACCAAATGCTTCAAATTGGACTTTGTAATCTTCCACCTCCTCAGCTCTAATTAATTGCCTAAACTCTGCAGCATGAGCATGAGGATCAGAATACCCTTCATATTGATTTTTCATGCATTTGGCTACTTGATATGGTCTAAGCATTCTACCCTGAGGTTGCCAATGATGTCTTCTTCTTAGTGAAAATTCATTATATCCTTCTGGTTCCTTTTCAAAGGGATTTCGGGAAGCATGTATCCTCCTCCTTTGTTGTTGCTCATTACTAGTGTAGTTTTCATGTGGTCTTGGTAAATCTGGTTGTCCTATGTTATGTTCCCAAGGTCCTTTGTCAGCACATTGCCCTAAGTCATTTGAATTTTCTGGGTCTTGGGAGAAGATGTACACACACCCTTGCCTATCCTCATACCTACCATCTTTGAACTGAGCTACTGGTGTTATGTTTAGGGGAACTTCTAAGTTTCTCAATCTAATGAGAAACTTATGCATTCCATCCTGATATACATAGGTTCCAAACCTATTTGTATACATGTATTTGAGGATATTTCTATAATCCCCAGTTTCAATGGGCTCATTTGTTTCATTTAAATTTTCCATGTTGTTTTCTTGCCCTAAATTTCTTTCTTGCACTTCCCTTTCCACTGACTCTATCTCCTTCCTACCTAAGTCTTGCTTAGTATATGAGTTTAGTTTGTTCCCAGACCTAAGGATCATTCACCTAATTTTCACGATTCTGTGGTCAGAATCGTGTTTTTCACGATTTTGTGCTCAAAATCGTGTTTTTCACGATTTTGTGCTCAAAATCGTGTTTTTCACGATTTTCTGACTGAACTAGTGTTTTTCACGATTTTCTGACTAAAAATCGTGTTTTTCACAATTTTCTACTCAAAATCGTGTTTTTCACGATTTCCTACTCAAAATCGTGTTTTTCACGATTTTCTACTGAAAATCATGTTTTTCACGATTTCCTACTCAAAATCGTGTTTCTCACGATTTTCTGGCTAAGATAGTGTTTTTCACGACTTTGTGTCCAAAATCATGTTTTTCACGATTTTCTACTGAAAATCGTGTTTTTCACGATTTTGTGCTCAAAATCGTGTTTTTCACGATTTTGTGTTCAAAATCATGTTTTTTCATGATTCTGTACTCAAAATCGTGTTTTTCACAATTTCTTGACTAAAATCATGTTTTCCATGATTCTGTACTCAAAATCGTGTTTTTCACGATTCTGTGCTCAAAATCGTGTTTTTCACGATTTTGTACTGAAAATCGTGTTTTTCATGATTTTGTGTTCAAAATCATGTTTTTCACGATTCTGTACTCAAAATCGTGTTTTTCACGATTCTGTGTTCAAAATCGTGTTTTTCACGATTTTGTGTCCAGACAATCGTGATTGCTCACAATCATAAATAACACGATTTTCTTATGAAAATCGTGTTCTGGGAATCGCGATTTTGTCCTTAGTTCAGAGAATCGCGATTTTGTGTTTGACTATAGAATCGCGATTCTGAACAATTTTTTGAAGATTCTAAAGTATTGATTTTCAAGTTTTTATTTCTTCTATTAGAATCGCCCAAGGAAAAAGATTAACCAAAAAATAATATTTTTTCACTGAAAAATAAAAAACTCAAAACATCACGATTTCATGATTTTGAATATTTCCTACTTTTCTGTGTTATATGATCACTAAAATGCAAAGAAACGTAATCAAAATAATGTTGAGACTCCTTACCTTGCTTGCTTGGTTGAAAATTTCTCCAAAATGATTGGCTGCAGAAAATCGCGATTCCGTGCCTGTTCTCTCTCTCTCTCTCACACTCACTCAAAGTGAGTTTCTCTTGAAATTTCAGGATTTTATAGTGTCCAGAAAATCGCGATTTTGTGTGATTTCCACAGTTCTTCACTCTCTCACTTGTCCAACTTTACTTACTCAATCTTGATGAAATCTTTTGCAATTATCTTTCTTCAAAAACCCAAATATGCTGAATGTTCCAGAAAATTTCCCTTACAGAAAATCGCGATTTTGTGCAGAAAATCGCGATTTTGTGCAAAAAATCGTGTTTTTTCTGTACTTCTTATTTTGTGCAAATTTGAGTATTCCTTTCTCTTTTTCCCCTTCAATACCCTCTACCCATTGCAATTCAATAGACTCCTATACTTTTGCATCAAAATCACAACATTTCTCAGAAAATCGTGATTTTGTGCAGAGAATCGTGTTCTTCCAATTTTCTAATTTTTTGACAAATTTTTGCTTTTCTTTCACTTGGTCCCTATTACTCTTATCAACAAAGCTTCAGTCCAACTTCCTAAGAAGAAAAGAAAATTGTTTGATTGTTTTATTGAATTTTATGCATTTTTTAGTATTTTGCCCTAAATTAAGGTAAACACTTCACTTAGGGTTTCTTGTTTGGTGATCTATTGATCCTGTGTTCCTTGATTGGTTATACTCTCTTGTGGCTTAGCTATCAAAACAATTCATGAGAAAAAATTCCTAAAAGAAAAATTGTGCTATGAAATGCAAGTATCAATTTTTGCAAAGATAAACTCAAACACTTTTTTTTCAAAATGCAAATCAGCTTTTTTTCTCAAGATTTATGCTTTGACTAGGTTAACAAATGAATCTTTTCTACTTACATCTAGCTACTTTACTTGACTTTTCCTTATTGCAACCATGTTATCTTCCCAAGATCAACAATTTTGCCTAGTACTTGGTCAAAAAGCACTCCAAAAATGCAAGAATAGACACATGTTACCTCATCTTCAGCTTTCTTGATTCAAATTTTTCACACACCTGCACTTTTACTTCAAAAAATGAGATGAGCAACTATCAATTTACAAAAATTTTAGCACTTCCAATTCTAAAAGATGATCTATTGCTTTCTTTTCCCAAAAGACAAACAAAGACATCTACCTTTTCATGTTCACATTTCTTGATTATAGAGTGTTACCTTTTCCATGTGTTTGTTACCATCAACAATAGAAGATCCAGCAAGGTCCAACTTCAATGAAGCTTTTGAAAAACTCCCCGGCAATGGCGCCAAAAAATGTTTGTTATTGATCTTTGGAGTTGTCCTCTCCAATCATTTAGCATAAAGACTCAACAATACATCTTTATTTTGTCAATCCTGGAAGTATTCATGAGACCACAGCCCCTTCTAGATGATAGAATCCAAGAAATAAGAGAATAATGGCTGGATTTCTGACAATAGTGAAAATGAAGAGGAATTTCTAGGGTTTGGATTATCTTGAGCAAATCTCCACCATTTTCCACAATCTTGGTGTCTAATACATGCTATTTTACCAGCAGAACACAATTATGAAGTCAAAACTCAAAAATATTACCTGTACCATACAGACGAGACAATCGCGATTCTGTGAAAATAGATGATTTTCATCTCTAGCACCATTCTTCATCAACTTATCACTCATTACATTAGTATTCAGCTCTCTTCATACACATTCAACAGAATTACACAATAGAAGCTCACAAATCTCCATAGATACACAAGATTTGGACTCACAAATCAAAGAAACCACACAAAGAGGAGAAAACACGATTTTCAGCAGGAAACTCTTTCTCTATTCACTTGGAAAGCATGTAAACAAATGATTAACCAACCCCCTCATAATAGAGGAAATTATCTTATATACATTTTCAAGTGTCCCTTTTCGCACTTGAATTTTGGTCCTTTCCTCTATTATTCTAAAAATATGCTATCTAGGAGTTTCCGAAAATTCTAGAAAAATTACTTAAGATTCTATCCTACATAAGGAAGACTCTTCCTTATTTTTACAACAGTTGCATAAATATTTTTACAAGTTTTTGTCATTTTACAATTATTTTTCTTCAAAAAGGCTTCAAAAAAATACATCTTCTAACATCTATTTATGATTCAGTTGTCTATCCTTTGTTTGTGAAGATTCTTAACATTGGAAGAAGTAAGTCAAAGATTCAGATTCTATCAAATTTGTGTTGCACAGAGAAAAAGAAGATACTTGTTATGTTACAGAATGTTATGAATCCTAAAATGCTTTTAGTAAGGTTTTTATGACAAATCAACTAACCTTATTCTACAATTTGGAAAGCTGAGGAATGACATGGAAAGCTATTGGCATGTGTACAATGCTAATAAAAAGGGTTCAGAGATTTTGTTTCACATACATGTATTGATCATTGAAGATCAGATTTATTTGAAGAAGGAAGACGTTCCACATTTCATAAAGTCTGATATCCTTTGAAGAATTCTGGATACTAGTGTTAAGTCATCCAGGGGGATGATGAAACATGAAGAATTATTTTTCAGCCATATGTGAAAGAAGTAGATTCATACTTACAGGTATTCCTATATCATGTATTCCTATATTTCCTTTGTCAGGTTCTCTTTATGTTCCAGCTTTGAAAGAAGAAAGAAGAAGAAGAATGTTTGGAGAAAGTTCCTATTAGGATGTTCTTGTTCAGGAGAAGGTTCCAGAGTTCTATTGAAGAGAAGCTTGATATTCCAAAAAGGTATGTTTGAAAGGTCCACACATTTATGTTTATACCAGGTTCTGAAGGAAAGAGGTATGAAGGATTTAAAGGATGAAGACATGATGACATCATAGATTTTTTGATAAGACTCATATTTCAATTGATTTCAATTGACTTGACTTGAGTACACTCAGAGATGAGCCAGCAGTGTTCATAATACACTAAGTTGTGAGTTGTCAGTCACAGGTTCTAGGATTCAGTTCTTGATTTTATTTAGTGTATTTACATGACACAGCAGAAGTACGTTGAGAAATCTTTTTTGGAAGGTAAATGCAAATATATGGATCCTAGTGTATGTTTTCAGGTTTTTGAAGACAAGAGATAGCAGGTTCAGAGATAGTTCTGTTGGAGACCTCTTAATCTCCAGAGGTTTGATCTATACTGATCTAAGAACACTTCTATATCAGTTATAGATCAAAATTTACACAAAACTTTCATTAACACTTCTCTGAGTGAAGAAATTCCTTCTTCAGAAAGTTTGCTTCAGAAATGGACTTCATTATCTACACATATCTTCAGATTTCTTCAAATCAATGATACACATATCTCCACACTACCTTTGCGCAATCATATCAACCATTAGTTATTCAAAAGAATCATTAAAAATTTAATTTGATCCTTAAGATCAAAAGTATGTCAGAAACTGTCTTCCTGAACTAGCGACTTTGACAGAGGTAACTTCTAAGGTTGATTTCTCACAATACAGATCCCATTTTGCTAAATGCTTTTAGCCATAGCTTCCTTACCTTCTAACTTAGATTTTGAATGCTCATTGATTAAAAACTTTACACTGTGCATTGAGATCTAAGCAAATCATTGACACGAAAAAATGCGTGACTCTGAGAGATCATTTGCAGAGTTTACATACACATGTTCGTATTGATCATACTCATAGCAGAAGAAGAATTAGACCATGAAACTTTGAACATAGATTTATTAGCTTCTAGATTAGATGTGTACAAAAGGATTTCTGATCCACATGATCAAATTGAGAGAAATCTACGAAATACTCGTCGCTATTTTCTGAAGATGACTCTCTTCACATCTACCTCAATGACACTTGGCTTCTAATGACTCTCACATGTGTTTCTTTACATCATTGACTTCTATACATATGGTTTTAGACTTATCCCGTGTCTATTACATTACTCCTCATCATCCTAAGTATTATCTATACTCAAGTTACAAGAATTTCCAATTGTAATGTACATATGTATACAAGCTTCACCTCCAATGGTGTGGTTGAAGGCTTGCAATCCTCCATGTTGAACTTGAGCAGAAGATTCTTCAAGTACCTCTCTTGTGTAACATATACTCCATGTTGAGTATATACAATATGCATTCCTAAGAAATAAGATAAGTTTCCCAAATCACTTATCTTAAACTCTTTCTCTATTTGTTTCTTAAGTTCATTGATTCCTTGAGCATTTGTACCTGTGACAATAATATCATCAACATAAATACACATGTATATGTATCCATTTTCACTTGCCTTCACTAGCAAGCTACTATCTGCCTTTGATGCTTGAAATCCACATTCATTCAAGAACTTAACAAGCCTGTAATTCCATGCTCTTGGATCCTACTTCAACCCATACAAAGCTCTCTTGAGCTTACACACATAATCTGATCCAATTGAATCCATGAAGCCTTCTGGTTGCTCCATGTACACTTCATCTGCAATGTAGCCATTCAGAAATGCATTCTTCACATCTAATTGTGATAACTTCCATCCTTTACAAGCAGCAATAGCAATCAATGATCTAATTGTAGACATCTTAGCAACATGACTAAAGGTTTCATCATAATCTACCCCATAAGTTTGGGCATAACCTTTGACCACAAGTCTAGCTTTGTATCTAGACACTTTACCATCTGCAAAACTTTTTGTTTTATACACCCACTTACATCCAATGACTTTTTGATTCTTTGGTCTTGGAACCAATTCCCATGTTTCATTTTCAAGTAGAGCATCATACTCTTCTTGCATTGCCTTCTCCCAATTTGGTTTACCTTTAGCTTCTTCATATGTAATTGGATCCTCTTCTGTCTTCACAATGTAAGCATAATCTTTTGTTGTTAGGAAAGATGTATCATAGCTATACCTGATAGGCTCTTTCCTTTCTCTCAAGGATCTTCTGACCTCTACACTTCTTGAAGTCTCAGCCATATTTGATTCTGGATCAAATCTTGGCCCATCTTCAACATTATCCTGCAATTTACTTTTATAATCATCATCATCATCAATATCTTCTTCATACACACTTACTTTTGTCTTGCCTTTCCTTTGTATTTCTTTGACATCCGCATAATCATTTGTTGACCCTGTATACCATGTGCTTTGCTCATCAAATGTAACATCTTTGGTAACAAGAAATTGCTTTGTGGATGGACTCCATAATCTGTAACCCATCTATCTATCATCATACCCAATAAACACATACTTCTCTGCTTTGGGTTCTAGCTTATCTCTCAATTGTGAAGGAACATAAGCATATACTAAACATCCAAATACTTTACAATGATCAAGAGTAGGTCTCTTACCCCACCATGCTTCATAAGGAGTTCTTCCATCCAAAGCTTTACAAGGTAATCTATTCACAAGGTATGTTGCAGTGTTGATAGCTTCTACCCATAAGTAATTTGGGAAATTCTTTTCCTTCATGATTGCTCTTGCAAATTCTACAAGAGTTCTATTTCTTCTTTCTACAATTCCATTCTGTTGAGGAGAGTACCTGCAAGTTACTTCTCTCTTTATACCTGCATTCCACAAATAATCATCAAACTCTTTAGAGAAATACTCTCCCCCTCCATCTGATCTCAACCTCTTGAGCTTTTGTCCTGTAATCCTTTCTGCATAAGAATGATAATGCTTGAATGTATTAAACCTTCTGATTTGTCCTTGATTACATATAAAGTAATCCATCTCGTTGCATCATCAACAAACAACACATAATATTTGGATCCATTTATGCTATAGTCCCTTGAAGGACCCCACACATCTGTATGAATCAATTCAAGCATATTTGAATACTTGTACCCTGATTTATTGTATGAACTTTTGTGTGCTTTACCTAATTGACAAGCTTCACACTTGTACACCATGTGTTGCCCTTCAACTTTTGGCAAACCAAGCACCACATCATTCCTTGACATTTCCTTTATGTCTCTCTCATTGAAATGACCTAGCCTTTTATGCCATAGGTCTAACTCAGACATCTTTTGACTTCCATAAGTAAATAGAGCATGTCACACATTACCTTGGACTTTGAGAGTAAACTGCCTTCCTTCCTTTTTACCTGCAATAATGTTTCTATATCCCTGATTTGGATCTTGCACATAGACACCATCATTTGTGAATCTGACTTCATATCCCTTTTCCACAATTTTCCCTACACTTATCAAATTTTTAGGAATAGTAGGAACATTAAGTACCTTGCTCAAGAGTGTACTTCCATTCTTTGTCTTCACTGATCCAATGCTTTCCACCTTATGCTTGGTGTTGTCACCTGTTTGAACTGTATGTCCATTCACCTTTGCTTCCATGTCAGTCATCAATGATATATTGCCACTCAGATGATTACTACATCCTGAGTCAATATAAAACACCCTTTGATCTTCTCCTACTGCTTCATGAGTTGCATTCAAGATAAGAGTCATGTCATCCCTTTGATCTGATGCATAATTAAAGTAATTATTGTTATAGGACTGAGGTTGAAAACTTCTTCCACCTCCTCTAGCATATGATGTCCTACCACCTCTTCCTCTGAAGTTACCTCTTTGGTTTCTGCCTCCTCTACCTCTTTGATTAAAACTCTGATTATTATTTCCTCCATTTTGATTGTTATACCAACAATCATTTGCCAAATGATTGGTTCTGCCACAAATCCAACAAGCTTTAGCATTATCTTTGTTCTTACCTCCTCTTCCTTTACCTCTGAAGTTCATCTTTCTTTTTGTAAAGTTAGCTTGACTTGAAGTTCCTTCATCATCAGTTGACTTCTTCCCTTTTCCATTCTTTTTCTTGTCCTTGGAGTACATAGCTTGGCTTGCACTCCTATCATTGTCTCCCTTAATGTCCTGCTCAAAAGTTAACATGTGTCCTAGCAATTGATTAAGATCAGGAGTAAAGTGATCAAGTGACAATTCTATGGACAATATGAAAGGCTTCCACTTCTCATCTCCTCTCAGACCTGTAAGTATTTGCCTTAACAACTTATCCTCTTCAATGTCTTCATCTACTGCTCCCAAGCTATCTGCAATATCCTTCATCCTTGCCACATAATCAGAAATTGATTGTGAGCTCTTCTTCTTAAAGGTTGTAAACTCTGCCCATAATGAAGACTTCCTTGACTTGGTTGTATTTTGAAAATGCTCTTCCAAAGCATTCCACACATCTGTTCCAGTTTCTAATCCTCTGATATGAGGAAGAAGATAATCATTTACAGCCATGTAAATGATGCTCCTAGCTTGAGCATCCTTTCTCATCCAATTCTTCAAACCTGCAAGTTCCTCCCTAGTTGGAACACTAGGATCTTCAAACTCAGGCTTTTCTTCTTCTCCTATAATGAATGCCATCAAATCTTTGCTCATGAGGTGTGCCTCCATCCTCATAGACCAAGCTCGATAGTTCTCTCTATCTAGCTTATCAATCTGCAAGCTTTCTCCCATCTTTGATCTTCTGTGTCTGCAATTATTATGATTTATGATAATAAAGTGTAACTTTGATATGAAGCTTTGATCTTTATTGATCCTTCGAACTTGTGCTTTGTACTTCTGCAGGTTATCTTCAAGAATTTGTCTTTGTCCACCTTCAATTAGAAGGAACTTCAATATCTGCAATAGTCGGGACTTCCAATGCCTTTACTTCACTTGTATTGCACCTTCAGCTCTGATACCACTGTTGGAGACCTCTTAATCTCCAAAGGTTTGATCTATACTCATCTAAGAACACTTCTATATCAGTTATAGATGAAATTTTACACAAAACTTTCATTAACACTTCTCTGAGTGAAGAAGTTCCTTCTTCAGAAAGTCTGCTTCAGAAATGGACTTCATTATCTGCACATATCTTCAGATTTCTTCAAATCAATGATACACATATCTCCACACTAGCTTTTCGCAATCATATAAACCATTAGTTCTTCAAAAGAATCATTAAAACTTTAATTTGACACTTAAGATCAAAAGTATGTCAGAAATTGTCTTCCTGAACTAGCGACTTTGACATAGGTAACTTCTAAGGTTGATTTCTCACAGTACAGATCCCGTTTTTCTAAATGCTTTTAGCTATAGCTTCCTTACCTTCTAAATTAGATTTTGAATGCGCACTGATTAAAAACTTTACACTGTGCATTGAGATCTAAGCAAATCATTGACACAAAAAAATGCGCGACTCTGAGAGATCATTTGAAGACTTTACATATTGATCATACTCACAGCAAAAGAAGAATTAGACCATGAAACTTTGAACATAGCTTTATTAGCTTCTAGATTAGATGTGTACAAAAGGATTTTTGATCCACATGATCAGACTGAGAGAAATCTACGAAATACTCGTTGCTATTTTCTGAAGATGACTCTCTTCACATCTACCTCAATGACACTTGGCTTCTAATGACTCTCACATGTGTTTCTTTACATCATTGACTTATATACATATGGTTTTAGACTTATCCCACATCTATTACATTACTCCTCATCATCCTAAGGATTATCTATACTCAAGTTACAAGAATTTCCAACTGTAATGTACATATGTATACAAGAATTTCTCTTCACTTTCTCAAGTGACTTCTTGAACCTCAATCTGATCTTTGACATGCTTCAAGCTCTTTGTAATCATCAATTTGTGATTGCTGTGTTCCAACAAGTTCATGCTACATTTATTGTCAAGTAGTGATTGCTTGATAAGAACACTATTGGATATCTAGTTTGCATATTTTCTCAAGTATTATGGTTCATATTTAGCAAGTTCAGGTTTTTTGAAGGAAAGTCAAATTTAGTTTTGAAGAAGACTTTTTGAAGAAAAGGTTTGAAGGATAAATTTTGGGAGTACAAGCTTGAAGCTTGTGGTAATTTGCAGCTTTGATAGTTTGGAAATCCAGTTCAGTTTGTACCAATATGACATTGCAGGGGGGATTGTTGGAAAACAATATCCTATTGGTCCAATATTCTCCACTAAGTACAACATCTGTAGATTCTCTTACTAGACCTTGTACAAAAAAAGGACTTGGGCATTGTGGATAACGCAGATGACTCTTAAACTGCCGACGCAGCTTCAATCCCCGCTCGACGCGTTCGTGTCAGTTTGTTTTTTGATACAACTTTTACTTTATTAAAAAACATGCTTCCAACGGACAATGCCCGAACAGTTTTCACGCTATTCATTTGTGCTTTATCCGATCATAGATCGTAAAAGATTTATTAAGAAGTGCTTTTAGATCGTTGTGCTTTTGAGAGTACACAATCTACTATATAAGAAGCTATTGTCTCATTATCTAATCATCCTTCAACTAACTTTCAACACAAGCCTTGAGCTTGGACCTCAATAGAGGTGGTGTTTCATCTAGCACATGGGGCAGCCATGGTGCTAACTTGAAGCATGTTGAGGAGCAGCTATGGAGTTCTTCTTGGAGAAGATGAAGAGTGTGATCACACTCTTGCTCATGGAGAGGAGGTTATCTCTTGTTTATGGAAAGAGGACTTCGTCATTAGCAGCTTGATGGTGATGATCGGCCATCTACATGATGTATTTGAAGATTGTCTTCTACATGAAGATTTCAGGCTACTTCAAAGACATTGGATGGTGGTTAACATAAGATTTACATCTTATGTTAAGTATTCAGGTACATATTCTCTTTATCCACATAGGTACTACTTGGAGTTTATGGAGGCAGTAACATCCATATCAGAAGGAGTCCTATTCGGCATAGGTACAAGAGAATCAGTAGGTATATGCTTTATGCATATTTGGATGAGGTGTTTGAGAAGGTGTGTTCACATGAGTTTGAGGATTTCTGGCAGAAAACTTGTTAGCATTCTTTGCTACTTTTTAAGTATGTGATCTTTTCACACGTATCTGACTTAGGGTCTTCCATAGCCTAAGGTTAGATGAGGGTTTGTTGATTATTAGTTTCACATTGATCCTTCCTCTTTCAGTCACTCATATTCACTCTTCTATAACCTATTAGGTCACACATCTCATGTATATTCAGATTTCTTCCCATACATCTGAATATGTTTGTTACATTTGTACATTCACTCTTCCATCTATTTCTCATCACATAGAGTGGTTGAGAGTTTTTCTCCCACATTGTACATTGAACATTGGTATATATGATACTATGAGTAAGCGATGGCTTACGTAACACCTTACACATGCCGTTTATTCTTTCTCTATCTTTGTCTCATCATTTGTATGATTAAATGTGGTATGTTCAAGTTTTGTCAATATTGAAGATTGCTAGATTCTATGTTGTATATGTTGGACCTATGGAACCATGGACCTGTGACATGAGCTAAGGGCCTATCTCATTTCCAACATCTTCAACAAGTGTAAAGAATATCGAGTGTGTATGAACCTTGAAAAGTGTGTGTTCATGGTACGACAAGGTAAAATCTTAAGTCATATTGTGTCTAAGAACCGAATATCAACAGATGAGGATAAAGTAAAAGCCATACCGGAGTTGCCAAGGCCAAGGAATGTTAAAGAGGTACAAGCCTTTATGGGCCATTGTGGATATTACCGTAGGTTTATTCACATGTATGCAATTATAGCTAAGCCTCTTTATGCCTTGTTGACAAAATTTGAGTGGAACGACGAATGCGAGAAGTCCTTCAATGAGCTAAAGAGACGCTTGTGCACAACACCAATACTGACCGCTCTTGATTAGAATAAGCCACTCCATGTACACGTGGATGCATCCAATTATGCAATAGGATGTGTGTTGTCACAACCCACAAGAGAAGGAAATTTAGATTTGCCTATAGCCTATGCTAGTAGGCAATTGAACACTGCTGAACGAAACTACACCACAATTGAAAGAGAAGGCTTAGGCATGGTATATGCAGTAAAGAAGTTTAGACACTATTTATTGGCCAACAAGTTTAAGTTCTTCACTGATGATCAAGCCTTATTATACTTGGTAAATAAACCTTGCAATACTTGATGCTTAGTAAGATGGTTCCTCTTACTAATGGAATATGACTTTGAAGTGGTTGTTAGGAAAGGTAAGGCCCACCTCAGAGCGGATCACCTTTCTCGCATCACTTCAGGCGAGTCACCACAAGGAGTGTCTGATGAATTTCCTGATGCTTATCTGTTCAATCTAGAAGTTGTTCCTAAATGGGCAAATAACTTGGTACTAGTCCTAACCTTTGGACTTGCAAATAAGAAGGTGAAGACGAACAGGGATGAAATTGTAAGATCACAAAAATATCAAATATTGGCAGGAAGCATGTACAAACAAGATACCGAAGGTGTTCTAGCTTGTTGTGTGGAGGATGAGGAACATAGTAGTTGGTTGCAACAAGCCCATGAGGGATTTCTAGGAAATCACTATTCTAAACAACAAACATTGCAGAATCTAAAACATTTAGGAGTGTATTGGCCTAGTATGGATAAAGAAATACATGAGTGGATTAAGAATTGCCTAGGGTGCTAGGAAAAACCCCCAGTGGAGCATGCCACCCTTTATCACGTGTCATTAATTCTAGATTCAAGTGCTCCATTGGTGGAATTTATGAGATCAGGAACACTACCCCGCGAGGCCAGTCTAGCAAGAAAACGAAGCATAGAACAAGAGGCTCTAGACTATGCCTTAATAAGAGATAACATATACCAAAGAGGCAAAGATGGTTACTTAAGATTGTGTGTTCACGAATCAGACTACTTGAAAGTCTTAGAAACTGCCCATAGCAGTGTTGCAGGTGGACATTTTGGTCCTGACCAAGTAATTAAGACTATTCTATTCTCAGGACTTTGGTGGCCCACTCTTCATATGGATGCACATACCTATTTGAAGAAATCTGACACATGCCAACGTGCCTAGTACCCAATTAGAAAAGATGAGATGCCTTTGAGGCCAATGATGGGAGGATGTGCATTCTCAAAGTGGGGCATAGACTTTGTAGGTCCTATTAACCCCCTAGCTAGAAACTCTCATGCCGAGTACATTATTGTAGCCACAGATTATCTCACAAAGTGGGTAGAAGGCAAAGCCACAACAAAGAACGATGCTCAAACTACAGCTAAGTTTTTATTTGAGAACGTGTTCACTAGATACGGGCTACCAATAGAGTTAGTGATTGATAGAGGCACACACTTCTTGAATGAAGTCATTGAAAATCTTCTTCACGAATTCTTGGTGATACATAAGAAATCTGACCCCTATCATCCACAGGCTAACGGACAAGCCGAGAGCACAAACAAGATCCTATGTAATGTACTAACAAAACTAGTAAATAACAAACGCTCTGATTGGGACAAGCAACTTCATCATGATGTTTGGGCTTACCGAGTTGCCTACAAAACGGTACTCAATGCCACCCCATTTCATATGGTCTTTGGACAAAATGCTATGCTACCTTTGGACTTCCTGATCCCAACTTTAAAAGTAGCACAAGATCATGACTGGAATGGACACGAGTTATCCTCGAGGATCTTTGATTTAGAACGATTAGGTGAGACAAGGCTACGAGCGGCTGCAAGCATCTATGCTGCAAAGCAAAGACAAAAGGCATACTTCGATGCACATATCAAAGATAAAGGCTTGAAAGAGGGAGACCTAGTGTTGGTTTATACACTAAAGCAACATGCCCATAAATTGGAAAAAAGAGGATACGGACCCATGATCATTAATAGAATTTCCACTAGCGGTGTTATTCAATTGGCCACACTAGAAGGCGATGTCTTACCGAGCTATATTAGTGGTTGTTGAGTCAAGCTATATCAAGAACCAGTTACAGAGGATATGCTAAAGAGACTCAACACTGCTAAGAAGCGAAAAGAAGAAGAGCTAAGGGTTAGAGAAGAAGCACAGACAGAGGCTAGAGAACGCATTAGGAGAAATAAGTTAAGACACCTAGGCCTAGATATCAATCTTGAGGCCCCAAGATACCACATGGCCATGTGTCAAACATCAAGTGCAATTGCTTCTCAAATAATTGATCGGCATCCATTTGTGACCATAACGGTAGGACAAAGGAAGAATGTAAGGACTGTGAGAACATTAACTGACTCAGGTGCAACAACTAGTGCAGTTAGACTTTCGTACTGCCAAGACCTGCAATTGGACATCAAGTCCATAGAAGCATATCTCATAGGATTGGGAGGCGTGGAAATCCCTTGTTTGGGTTAGGTGGAATTTCCCATCTACCTTCAAGATGTTCCAATGAAAGTCGAAATGCTAGTGTGTCATGATGAGGACCTTACCGAGCCACTTATCTTGGGTCAATATTGGATTTTTTACCATGCAGTCAACTTAAATCTCAGAAGCCGACTTCTTCAAGTTTGGGTGCATGAACAATGTATTACATTAGAATTAGACAATTGCATGCTCACAAATCTAGAGGTCACTCATTCTCTTAGTTCTTCTTCTAGGACTAGTCTTAGCAAAAAAGATGTTGTATGTGTGAAAGGCTCTATGTTCTCGAAGCACTCAATCATAGAGGAACAGACTCAAAGGCAAGCTGAATCCTCTTGTATAAAGACTAATGCCGTCACAGCCACTCAAACAACAAGGCAAGTGAAACCATACATGACAACCGCTCTATCAAATAGACAACGAGAATTGAAGAAGAAAGTAGCTCAGGGCACGAAGCAGATTTGGGTACAAAAAGGAGTGCAACCACCAGTGTTGCCCCAACCATTACCATTGTGGCAAGCCCACCACACTAAAAGACAAACCAAGAAACACAAACAAACTCAATCACAAGGTTTCGGACAAATCTAGGTACCGAAGCAATCAATGAAGGCTGAAGATAATCATGTACAAATTTGGGTGCCTAAGAAATTAGTTGCAGCTCAACAAGAACAATTACACATGTGGGTACCCAAGGCACTCTTACATGCTCAAACACCACTGATCTCCCTCACAAGCAAAATCTCAATAAAGAAGCCAAGGAGAGGCAAGGGTCAGAACCAAGCATAGAGACCAAAAGAAGATCAAATCACCACTTCCAAACGAGTAGGAAGATGTGCAAAAAGGGTATGGGTTTGGAAGCCAAAAGTACCAGTAACTTCCACAAAACCAAAGAGCAAACCACGTTGGATACCAAAATTCAAACCACCCAAAGATAAAGAGGACAGAACTTATGTCTATAGGGCCAAATACTATCCTGAAATGGATCCCTATAAGAAGGATTACATCATTTCAAGGTCCACTAGCTACCTCCAACAAAGACTACATCAACACCCACCAACAACATTGAAAGCCTCGACATGCAACAACCATGTGCCTTTGGCACAACCTTGTCTTTTGCACCATTCAGGTCATGCATTTCCAAAGTATGCATTAATATACGGCCACAATACACGGCCATGCATAGACACAATTGAGAATCCCAGGCACACGATACACATCTAACATATGTAAAATATTTTATTTTATTGATTCTAACACCTTTCTTCTTGTTTTATTCCATTGTTTCAACCAAAAACAAAAGAAGGCGACAAGACAGGAGTGTGTGCTTGAAGAATCTCTGATGTGAACCATCAACAGGGACATCCATCAACACGAAAGACAAGCCATCGATCAATCATCACAATGGGCATACAATAGGAAGAGTGAAGAGTGATGGACCTTTTACCATGGTAAGAATTGCCTACTTCGGCAACACCACAACAATGATAGATTAGGAAACCTCTTCGTCAGAATACCCTTTAGCACTTAGCTCAAGACCCCATTTCTTGCACCATACTGCTTCCAATGCATTCCCCAAGTACGCATACATAGGGACACATTACAAGGCCATGCACAAGGCACATATCTTGTTAAATCCATGCACTAATGCACTTACCCATCATTCATTATGGGTTACAAGTACTTGGCATGAAAAGGACGCAAGCCATCTTTGGAAGAACTAGAGGACATCACGATGACAACAACAAGCGCAAGGAAGCAGTCCACCATGAGAATTACTCATAACCAACATTGGCAACCTCTTTTGAGTAGCTCACAATTTTTGAAAGCTCACAAAGACACCATCAAGCTGGCATGCAAGGAAGAAATACATACAAAGGTGGCACTGACAAAATGAAGAACCAGACAACTGCCCAAGCTACAATTAGAAGATGGACCACTCTTGTGGATACATGATGGACACTATCTCTCCACACACTACATGGAATAACCACTAGAACAAGGGTCTCTCTAGGACGACATACTCTAGAGGGGGGGAAGTGTTGACAGTCAAGGTCACACACAAGCAGCGAAGTGCATCAATGAAGTGGACACACAAGAAGAAGGAGCATGTAGGGAGCTCCAAGAAGCACATGTCAAATTTTCAGAAGAAATCCCTATAAGTATAGTGATTTTTATCACTAAAAACCATTGTAAATACCATTTTCTATTTTTATAACTCCATTTTGTTCAAGCCAAGGAGTCCTTGAGCTTGAGGAGTATTAGAAGTATCATCCTACCAATTTTCATAATTTTTAGATTCCGTTGGAGTCCCCAAATAAGCTTTGGAACCTAATTTTTAACTAGGCCGGACACTAGGTCTGGACAGGGCCAAAACCACTCAAAAAACTATAAAAAGGGCTGGAGAGCTCATTTTTGGGGTGAGCTTGTTGTAGATTTCATCTTTTTAAGAGAGTTCTTTTGTAATTGAAGTCCTTCCATTGTTCCACTCTTTTCTCTTACCTTGTGCACTTCTGTGTGTGTATGTGTGTGCATGCTTGTGTGCTTTCACTCACACACTTGTGCACTTCACTTGCTCTTGGTCTTCATACTGGTCCTCATGTCTCCACAGATTGACAATTATGAGGTGAAGCTCCTCACATTGGTACTTGCCATTGTGCTAGAGTGCATCACCAAATTCGGGTCCCTCCAGGAACCCACATGAAGATAATGATGCTATTCTTGTCTAAAGTTCTATGGTGCAGAAAATCGTCACTCTTGAAAAAGGTGCAGAAGTCAATGAGGAGTTCCCTTCTTTTCCAAATAGGATCCCAGGAAAGCAAGCAGGACGACACACGACACAGAGGAGGCTGATATTCAAGAAGCATAAGCAACCACAAATGCAATATAAAATACATTTTGGCATGAAGCAGATCTACATATGCAAGGATGAACAACCCTCAGCTCTAGAGAGAGGATCCCAGAGATGCACCAAATGAGTTACACAATCAAGGATTGCAATGAAGGAGTATCCTAGGCATCAACCTAGATAGACCATTTCTATTTGGGTCCCAAAGCAGTCAATCAAGGCTATTCCAAATGCTAAACAAATATGGGTGCCCAAGACCTGCTTACGAGCTCAAATAGCTTCACCTCCACTTAGAAGATTGAATCAACACTCACAGGCACTCTTGGGATGAATCCCAGGGCAAACATCTACACTCCACACCATTACATCTCTGGTCACACCTAGGAATGTCGGGAAATGGGTACCCAAAAAGTCCCAAATCCAACACAATCCAGTCCACAAACCTTTACATGTCATCACCACTAAAAGCTACGACCCACAATCAAAGTTTGGAGACTTTAACCCTTTATCAAACCCCCTAACCCAATTACATCATAGTAGATACATGTGGAGTACAGTGCATACCCAAAGTATGCATCTAGGAGAATCACTAACCCACTAACCAACATTTACAAAACACTCCACCCACTAACCCTTAACCACTTTGGGTATCATGTTGGTATTGTGGAGGGAACACCATACATAATGTTTCCTATGCAACGCTAATATGCTTCTCTTCTTCCAGCAGATAAGCATCAAGAAATACAAGTAATATCATGGCCAAGACAGCAGGCTCTAGCTCGCAGGCAGGAGTAATTCTAGCAAGATTGAACATGGAAAATCTACCAATTGAAGTGCCACCAACTAAATGACCTGTAGAGCTGTGATACCTCCAACAAATACCCATATCAGACCCTCCCACAGGAATAACGGAGAGAGTTCATGCAAACTCTCATTGGTTCAATGGCATACCAGGGCACTTAGGAGAGGCTAAGTATATATGGGAGTCCAAGTGTGAGTATGATAAGGCATGGGTATGGTTCCAATTCTTTTCCAAAGAGTTCGATACTCTTCAAAACATACCACGACTTCAAAACATATGGCAATGTGCAGGACTAGCAAAGTACTTTGAGGCACCCTTACCCAAACCAGATCTTCTATGGTGTTACTATTTGGTATCAACATTATAGGTGAATGAGGAAAAGGACAAACCAGGAACCTTCGTTCTTCCTTCCTTATTGGGCAATAATGAGTTGAAAAAGTTTGAACTTACCTTGGAACTAGTGAGCTCTGCATTGATCATGCATGGCATGCATGTGCCATCCAAGAAGGATGCTTTGATACCAAGTAACATGAAGAATAGGAAATTGAAAAAATTAAAAGATATGACGGAACTCGCCCCAAATGTGTCCATCCCTCTCTATATGTGTATGCAACATTTTGCATTTCCTGGTCAAGATAGGTTCACTCAGCCCCACAAAAGGATCTGGTTCGGTCTTTACTAGGTGGAGACCGGTGCACTAATGATGAAGCTTCCTGTATGGATTATGGAGTAGCTATATGGAGCAAATAAAAGGTCATCTAGGAAGTTAGTGGTGAATGGATGTTGTGCAATAATGCACATCATCTACAAATTCTTAGCTTATGATGTACGCATAGAACGTGCATTGACCGGTCACAACTACAGATGTTTAAATGACACAAAGCTTCCACTCATCAATCCAAGTGCATGAGGGGATCAATCCTATGTGTCCAAACCCGCAAAGTTCTCACGACTCCAGAGGTCTCCCCACGAGGGGATGCCATTGTGCCTCCCTTTACGATTCAAATTCCTAGATCTAGATCTAAAGGAACATCACAAGCTGCCCCATCCACTCCTCCTGCCCCATTGGAATTTGAATTTGCTACCACGAGAGATGCTGAAGGGATGAGCACCTTCGACTTTGAATCTTTCTTGCAAAATACACAACTCTCGGATGTAGAATTCTTTTCGGACACATAAGAATTGAACACCTCCTCCCAAAGACAGAGAAAATCCACAGAAGGCCACCATGTACATTGGGATGATGATCAACAGAGAACCTTATCTCAACAACTTGAATGCCCAGAGGGTGAAGAAGAGGAAGAGGAAGAAGTAGAAGCAAAAGAAACCATCGGAGCCCCAACATATACAACGAAACTCCGAAGGTTATATCAGATCATGGAACGGGTGTGAGCACAATAGTTACTCACTAAATAGAATAGTAGAATGCTCATGGCCCAGCTTTTGGAAGAATCTGGAGTGGACTCTGAATACAGTGAAACTATCCTATTGATGGCAGAGACCTATGGTGTAGTGGAGGCAGTCTGATTAGCAATATAGAGACCTCCCATTCAATTTGATCCACGAAGATTCCAAACACGACCAAGATCAGGCATTCAATTTCCCATCACCACTGTGGAAGAACCTACCATTACATTTGAACCAATCAAAAAAACCTCCCAAGTATCCCAAACTCTAGGCCAAGAACCCACAGTCACCCATGAAGAGTCAACAGAGCCACTACCAGTGACTCCCCCACCATCACCTCCTCGAATAGAAGTTGTAGATATCACCTCGACTACTAACCTCATGGAGCAAACCTTCATCTTCCGTAGTCCCACTTCCAGTTCAACCCTATTTTCCTCCTTTGACAACCCTATCTATCAGGCCACCACCACCATCACAACGGGATCCCTCATGGAGCCTACCATAGGACAACTAGCCTGCACTACCTTTGTCATAGGCCATCCAGACACTCCATCCACCTTTCTCGGCATCCTTGTCACCACACCTCCTTTCATGACCTTCCTGCCTCTAGGCTCTCACTTCCCATCCCCCATCCCACCAGTCCTTCAACTTGCCCATGACTTCCTTTCTAGTAGGTTGCAATCCACCGCCGAACCCCTCTCGTTGATCCCATTCTCGAAATCCACACCACACTTATTCATCACGATCACACACACACCACCTACCATCCGGATATACATGGTAGACACCACACTCACATCCACTTCTGCGAGCATGGACTTTTGGCCACCCACGGTACCTCCCCCTCCCCCCACACTTCCACCATTCCCCATCCCTCCTCCACCAATTTCACCTGCACACACATCTCTAGTAGACACAAAATTCACACTTCCCATTCCCCAATTCCCTAGGAATTGGATCAACTGAAGCAGCAAAGATAGAACGACACGATAGCTATCCCTCAAGCCACAGCCTCAAGCTCGTCTCACTAACGCAGAAGCCGTACAAGAAATCCAAAAACAAGTCATAGAATTGCAAGCACAACTCCTCCAATACGAAAGGCCACCATCCCCATCCGAGGCCCCCACAGATGAAGAAACAGTATCCATTCCTGTGGAACAAACATCTGAAGAAGACTATGAACCACAACCCATTCCATGATGATGACAAACAACCAAAGGCCAAGACACATTTGAAGTGCCACCCCCGTGGTTAAAATAGGTGGAAGAAATTGGGCGTTCTCATGAAGACTGCACTATGGTGCAAAATCAAGCCATGCACATCATCGAAGAAACCATATTACAATCCAATTATTTCACAAACTTGGCACCCAGAGGCCTCATCATATCATCAAAACTCCAATACCGGCCCTATTATGTCATCTTGTAGATTACAATGTGGAAGTACAGAGCATTATGGGGAAGATTCCCTCCTTCGCAACCCAGTTTCAACCTGAGGACCTCCCTTGATGCACAAAAAGGCAAGATCTATCAACCAACATGGTGGAAAAAGCTTATAGAAACATACCGTGAAATGTTGCATAAATGGAACCACGCGCCTGTACATCTAATTTACAATCCATGCTATGGTCCAATCCCATGATGCAAATCATGGAATGCATTCAATATTAAAGTGCAGAACAATGCACAGTGCAAGGAATGGCTCAACTATACATACATAGTGCCACCGTAGGGATCACCATCAATAGCTTACATGATGGCAACAATTGGACACTAGATGCCTTGACTGAAGCCGATGCCAGATGTCGGGGCACAAATGATGTTGAAAATTTTGGATATGATGCAAGTTGTCCTCAAGACCTTCGGTAATACACAATCACCCCAAGTGGCTCTTCTGGGCTTCACCAATGGCAACTATGACCTAGTCTATGGCATAAGCACTACCCCAAGCATTCGAGTTGCCTATACTTGGCACGCACGAATCAAGTACCTCCCCGCATGTTATGAACAGACTTTCGAAGACATGTTCATAATAGGATTCTCAGAATATCACCCGAACCTGTTCGCACCTAAGCCCACACACCTGCTTCATCTCTTTGCATGTTGTAAAGGGCACATCTTCATTTATGTAATTGATTATACTAAGGTTCATTTGGAGGGTTGGGAGAAGGTTGAGTGTGAAGAGTCTTTAAGGCCACTTTCTTGTATAAATATGGCTTTTGAGATAATGAAACCCCTCTCTTCTTGCGTCGCCACTCACATGGCTTTTGACGTGTGCCTTCTTCTTGGTTCTTGGTAGTTAGTAATGTTTCTTGTTCTTTTGTTTCTTGGAATGTGTGCATTCTTTCTCTCTTTGTTATGAACATGGCTATGGCGATGTAGGATCTCTCTCTCTCTCTCTCTCTCTGTGTTCTCTATTGCAGGGAAGGAAGTGCATTCCTTGCAAACAATGGTGCCTTCTTCGTGTTCGACCCACAGGACGCTCTAACGGTTGCTAACTCCACCATTGGCGACGCCCTCTTCATGAAAAACCCCCCATGCATCTATCGACTATAGATTTGATGAATTCTTGGATCACCTACTGACGCGCACAGATCAGGACATGGCTTGGATTGCTACAAAATGTACCTCTCATGATGCTGCGGCGTGGAGATTTCGCTGCCACAGTACCACAAGCTTTTGCCTTCATTGTGGTGTTATTGCAAATTCAGAAAACATCTCCATGATGTGGGGAGACATTCGGTTCTCCTTTGATGGATTTCTACTGGCAGACGTCGATGACGGAAGTGGTGCCCGTAATCATACCTGCTTTCTATGTTATGCGCTTAATTGAATGCATGACGTTATCGTCATTTCTTTGTAATTTGGCTAATGTTCGAGATCTCTCAGTACTTACTCTGGAGGATACAGTGCACACTTTCTTCAAGTGCGGGTAGCGACTCTGTTTTGATTTGGTCTCACGAAGTTTTCTTGCATTTGCGGCGCCATATCACACTATTACAGCAGTTCTCCAAATGTTTCAGAGGTTGGGTGTAGATAATTTTGAGCCTACTACTACCACAGAGTTATATGTTGCTTTGCTACTAGTTTTGATGTCAACCATGCGCTCTGTCTAGTGTTATTTTTTTGACTGTTAGTAGGAATTATGTGTTGTTGTGCCTGCAAACGATTTCTTGCATGAGTAATAGATATGCTATAAGTTTCGGACAACATGCATTTCGGTGCCTGGCTCTCTTGATGTTTACATGTTCAGCAGCATTCAGATTACAGTTCTCTGTCCTTATCCATAATCGCTTGTATGGACTTCTTTTTGCATGCTTTATCATCGTTGATTCTATGTGATTATGCGCGATGTTGAATTTCTATTGCTCTACCTACTCACACATGTTTTTTTGGGTTCATCTTTGTTCATGAATGATAAAATTCGTTCGTAATATTGCTCGCATATTTTGGGATGCAGGGATGCATTAATCATCTGGTTTTCCATTTGCAATCATAATGGGGTATGCTGGTTGTTTTCTTCCAGGTATGCACTGAGTATGTTTTCTTGAATGATCCATGTTCATGAATGTTCTTATCAGCGTGTGTTTGAATTTTGTGCTATATGCTTTCTTGGTTATCATCGCACATGCTTTGATCCTTCTATTTTCAATGTTATCATTGTGCAATTATTTGCCCTTTTTCATGCTCTCATGATCAAAAAAATTTGAGTATATTTGAGGGATTAAATGGGAGGCCCACAACAATGACGAATTGTTAGATGGTGCTAAGATGGAATACACGCATGGAAAATTTAGAGCCCTTTCTACATGATTCATGTTGTATATGAGCCATAAGATGTACACACATTGATTCATGATATGATGTAAATAAACTGTTCTTGTACTTTATTTGTGTGCATATAGATGGGTAGGCTATAAGTTGTGTGTAGTGTATTTGCATACCTTGGATTTAGTTCCAGGCACTATGCTTTGCATTACACATTGCTTATGGTTCTGGACATATTATGAGCTTTACTTGCACTCCATACCATGGTCTCACCATGCACTTTGGTTTGCAAGTATTGGTCATAAGGGTAGAGCATAATTGTGTGAGCACATATAAACTTGAATTAACAGATTGCTACTACATTGGTTATGTTCATGAAGTTGGAATATTCTATTCCAAGAGAGCTACTATCACTTTAGCATTATGAAGATGTACATGGAGATTATCTATGATTTGGGTTCTTATTTTTAGACTTTGTCTGGATATGTTTTGGCCTTAATGTGAGAGCCTGACTTGATGTATTTGGTCTTGGTGAGTGTGATGGAACCGGTGTCCTCGGGCATGAGTGATGTGGAGGCTCACGGATTGAAACACTCTTCGAGATTAGGTGTGTCCCTTTGGTTGTATGACATGTTGTATAAAGGTTCCCAGCCTATAAATGGTTTCCATGTAATTTTCATCTTGTTGAGGGGGGTATTACTTATCAAGGGATAGTGGTAGTTCAAGTCCACCGTGCATGCCAGTGTAAAGGGCACATCTTCATTTATGTAATTGATTACACTAAGGTTCATTTGGAGGGTTGGGAGAAGGTTGAGTGTGAAGAGCCTTTAAGGCCACTTTCAATGCAGATTGGGAGAAATCTATGGATGAGGAGATGGCTGCACTTTACGCAAATGAAACATGGATTCTCACTCCATTGCTACAAGGAAAGAAACCCATAGGCTACAAGTGGGTTTACAAGGTGAAGCACAATGTTGATGGTAGCATAAGGAGGTATAAAGCATGGTTGGCAACAAAAGGATATGCAGAGACATATGGTATTGATTATGAAGAAACATTCATCCCTATAGCTAAAATGGCTAATGTCAAAACACTTGTTGCATTGGTTATAGCAAAAGGTTGGACATTGCATCAGATGGATGTGAAGAATGCTTTCTTACATGGTGAGTTATAAGAATAAGTATATATGGACTAGCCACAAGGATATGAAGCTTCAAAGCACCCAAAATATGTTTGCAGGTTTCAAAAGGCTTTGTATGGGCTTAAACAAGCCCTTAGTGCTTGGCATGCAAGGATTTTTTATTGCTTAACTACCATGGAATTTCTATGTGTGATCTAGATCATTCATTATATGCAAGCAAGGTTGATGATGGAATCATGATTGTAGCTATTTATGTTGATGACTTGATTTTAGGAGGTGTGTTGGGGGATTCTTAGACAAGAAGGAGTTTGAGGGTTTGTAGGAGAAAAGGAAAAGACCTGAAGAGGAAATACACCTTGGAAGCTTTTGCCGATTGATTACAGTAAGACAATTACAATGTTTGAAGAAAAATACAAGCCAATACTTCTGTGCACAATCACACAGAGTGCTCAATTACAAAATACCCAATATCCCAAAGTCTTCTTGCCGCTGGCCTCCTCTGCACCAGACCTCCACCTGCTTCAAGCTTATCGTTGTGCACACCTTGCACCAAGCTTCCACTAAGGGGGAGGAATGGATACCTTCTGTCTGCACGCGCACACTACAAAGAGACCTTGAGATCCTTGGGGGACTAGCTTAGCACTCTCTGCACAATCCCTTAGTTACTCTCTATGCACTCCTTCAACTCCACTTCTCTGCGTCGCACACTAGTGACTCTTGCACTTCTCTCTCTTGCTTCACTTAGACTATGCTTCTCTTGCTTACTCTAAGATTGGTCCAAGAATAGACCTTGCCTTGATTTGAGTGTGTCGATCACGTATGCTCCTAACTGCAATAGTATCTTGGTACTCACTTTGATGTCCCAAGATTGTCTTCACAAGTGGCAGCCAACGACTCACTGTTTTGTCCTGTAGTGACTTTAGAATAAAACCAAAAAATTTAATTGGGGGGCCATATTTTCACCTGTGCGTACGTTGCCGCTTCACATACCTTCACATTTTCCTTTTAAGTCTTCACTTTTGCACATAAGAGGGGGTTCACCTGAACCTTTCAAAACACTTTAAAACACACTTTGAACCTTAGGGAAATTAGAGAAAATGCCTCTGCCTCTGCAACCTGCAACCCACTTTTTCCAATTCACCCTTTGTGGACAATTAATTATGCACTACCTGTGCACTTTGACGCCTGCACTTTAGCACTTTGACTTTGCACCTGTTGACTTTGACCTTGACCTTGTTGACTTGACCAATTGACTTTGATCTTTTGACTTTGACTATAGTTGACTTTGACTACAGTTGACTTTGACCTCATGACTTTTATGGGCTCAACAGTTGCCCACCACCTAATGTGCTCTCCGTCCCGGAGAGCTATAACCCAAGCTCTGAGCATAGAGGACAGTATGAATTGTGAGCTGCAAAATCTTGAAGAGGACACCTGAGCAGCAAACAACTCCACCAGAACAAGCACCAGAGAAGAACCAACAGTGGGATTTTGGTAATGGAAAAGCAAAGGGTTGCAATGGGAGGGTAGAAAGGGGTGGATGGGAGGGCTGAGGGGCGGGGATTGAAGGGATAGGGAGGGTTAAGGATGTGGCTGGGCAAATGGTAAAGGGAGGGCATGGGGGTATGATGATGGGGTCTGGAGGGGGTGAAAATGATCAAACAGTAGAGCTACAGAGGGTGCAATTGGGAGATTATGAAACATAATGTAAGACAAGGTGAGAATAGACCATGTGGACAATGTGCTGAAATAAAACATGGGATAAATGTTTGCAAAACATGTGGGGTTTGACCAAAAGTCAGAGAAAAAGTTGGAATTTGGTAAAATAAAGTCAAAAACTGAGTTTGAGGTGTCAGAAAACATGAAAATGACTCCATTTTTGTAAAAAACGGCCAACGGAGGCACGATCCAGAGCCAAAAGCTTTTAGCCAGAAAAAAAAAATTTAAAATATATATATACTAAAAAAAAAAAATGGTCCTTTTTTTTAAATCTTGAACGCCTATACAGAAAAAAATACTAAAAAAATTAAGAAAATAAATAATAAAATAAATAAAAAGAAAAATAACAAAATAATAAAAAAACAATAAAATAAAAAAATAAAATTATGGTGGGGGGCTAAGGGGGGAGGGGGGGGGGGACAGGGGGGGGAGGGGGGGGGAAGTTTTTTTTTTTTTGGTTTTTTTTTGGACCCGAAAATCCTGGGGGGGCTTTTTTTTGGTGGAAAATAACCCAAAAATAGAGAAAATTGAAGAAAAAATCCAAAAAATTGCCAAAAAATTCTCATGAAATTTTTTTACAGGGCTAGGCCCAATTTCCTTCATCAAACCACAGAGAGCCTCCTTTTATTCCTCCTATTTGGCAAGAAAATGACATCGGAAAGGGATAAAAAATGCTAAAAAAATGCTAGAAAAATTTCCAAAAATACCCAAAATTTTTACTTTTGCAGAGGTTATGAAATGCCTTCTAGGTTTGCTAAAAACACAAGGAACAAGAATGAAAACTACTAAAACTAAGCAAAATGAGATGAGAAAGCTATGTACAACCTGGACAGATTTTGCAGTTCCAGGTGATCCATACTTCTTCAAGTGTGTTGATGATAGGCCTTGAGCCTTGATATGTTGACCAGTGGTAAGGCCTCTCCTTTCAGCATCTCTAACTCCACAACACCCCAATTTAGCATTGTTTTGACTCTATAAGGTCCTTCCCAATGTGGAAGCCATTTTCCTCTCAGTTGTGTATGAAGATGAGGTCTATGGAGAAGAACTAACATGCCTGGTTCTATGTTGTTGTTCCACAGATGTCGATCATGTGCCTCCTTCCTCTTCATCTGAGTCTCTATCAATTGTTTTGTTGCTAGTAGACGAATCTCTTCCACTTTATGTAGTGCTCCGAGCCTCTGAGAGACATCACAATCTTTCTTGCCCTGCATGAATGCTATCTTAGGTGATCCATGTAAAAATTCAAAGGGCTCAATGGGCAATATGCCATAAACCAGTTGGAATGGAGAATATCCTGTGGCCTCTTTGTAGGCTAACCTGTATGCCCATAGGGTACCTTGATAAGCAATGCCCCAGGAAGTGGGCTATAACATACACTCCTTTCTTAACATTGAGATTAAAACCTTATTTGTCGATTCAGCCTGTCCATTGGCTCTTGGATAGTAAGCACAGGAGGTCCTATGTAGAATTCTATACTTGTTGAAAATTTCCTGCAGGACCTTATTGAAAAAATGGGTACCCTGATTTGTACAAATTTCAAGTGGACATCCAAACCTGCAAATGATGCTACTATAAATGAAATCAACAACAATTTGGGCAGTGCAGTCGGGGGAGGCAATAGCTTCAGCCCACTTTGTCGCATAATCTGTAGCTATCAAGAGATATTTCTCTCTTTTTGGAATTATGGGAGGGTAGATGGGCCCTAAAAAATCTAGCCCCCACTTCTCAAATGGTTGCCAGGAAGTGGAAACAATCAAGGGGTTATGCCTCTGCTTTGTTGGCTTAGGTCCACACCTCTGGCAAACGTCGCATGCCTTTCCCCATTCATCTGCATCCTTAAATAGTGTAGGCCACCATAGACCAGCATCCAGTATCCTCTGACTCATAATATGCCCTGGAAGGTGCCCACGACCTGTTCCTTCATGTGCAGAGTGAAGGACTTCCCTCACTTCTTCTTCTTCCAAACAATTCCTAAACTTGTCATCCTTGCCCTGTCTATATAATTTATCTTCAATGAAGGTATATGGTCTACTCTTGATTAGCAGTCTCTTTCTTTGCACAACACTAGCCTTTTCTGGATACAACCCAGTTTTAATGAAATTCTTGATATCATAATACCAACCTTGAGCTTGTACACCAAACAGATGAGCATCTGGAAAATCATCATTGATTCCACTAGCTTGATTCATCATATTGATTCTGGATAGGTGATCCGCCATAACATTATCTTTACCTGGTCTGTGGACTACAACAAAATCAAACTCTTGGAACAACAATAACCACCTCCATATTCTACCAGTGGCTTGTGGTTTGTTGAGCAAGTATTTTAGTGGTTGGTGATCTGTTATAATAATAAATTTTACTCCCAGTAAGTAATGACGGAATTTTTGGACAGCAAAAACCATTGCTAGGGCTTCCCTTTCTGTAGTACTGTAATTCCTTTCGGCCTTGGTCAAGATTCTACTGGCATATTGAATTGGTCTGTCCACTTTAAATTCTTCACTGGGTTGGGTCAAAACTGCCCCCACTGCATAGGCACTGGCATCTACATGTATATGAAAGATTTTTGACCACTTAGGTGTGATCAAAATAGGAGCAGACACTAACCTTGACCGTAATGTTTGATATGCTTTTTCCTCCTCTTCTTCCCATTTAAAAGGTACTTAAGTCTAGCCAGTGGTCTGGCTATCTCTGCATACATTTTTATAAACCTTCTATGGTATCCAGTATGCCCCAAGAAACTCTGAATCTCTTTAGGAGATTTAGGTTTAGGCAACTTTAATATAGAAATGATTTTGTCAGGATCTGGGGCCATACCTTTAGCCGACACCACTTGTCCTAAGAGAGTTCCTTCTGTCACAAGGAAATGATATTTGTTTGGATTGAGCTTTAGCTTAGTTTCCCTACATCTCTTGAAAACATTCTGCAGCTGCCTCAAGTGATGGTCCAAACAATCTAGAGGAGTTTCTTTGTGAGAACCTGAAAACGAAGAGAAGTCATCCATGAAGATTCTAAGTGATTCCAGCAATAGGGGGCCAAAAATGAGATTGACCGTTCTGTTAAAGGTGGTTGGAGCATTTTTGAGCCCAAATGGCATTTTTACATACACATATGTTCCCCAAGGTGTGATAAAAGTTGTCTTTTCATGATCCTCTGGGTGTATTGATATTTGATTATATCCACTAAATCCATCCATAAAGCTATATAATGCATGCCCAGCCACTTCTTCAATGACCTACTCTGCAAAAGGCATTGGGAAACCATCTGGAATGGTCACCTTGTTGAGTGCTCTAAAGTCAACACAAATTCTGATTTTATTAGTATTCTTCTTTGGTACTATAACCATAGGTGAGAGCCACTATGAGTGTTCCACAGGAATGATGATTCTTGCATCCTCCATCTTTTGTATTTCCACATAGACAGCTTCAACATATTTTGGATTAAGTCTATAACTCTTCCCTCTTATGGGTTTGGCTCCATCAACCAGAGGGATTCTGTGCTCTCCATAAGTCTTTATAATGCCAGGCAAAAACATCTGTATAATGGGTCAAGAATGATTTTACCTTTTCAAGGAGCCCTGGCTGGCTCCACAACCAAGTGGCCACCAAAACTGGTCGATTATTGTCTTGAGTGCCTAATTGTATTTCTTTGACAGGATTTCTCTCTACCATATTATCTTCGTGCTCATCTTCTTCCTTGTCTTCTTCTAATAGCTTTTCGTGCATTGCTTCATAAGCAGATGTATTTTGGATTTCAATGTGTTCCTCCTTGTCCTACATCCATCCTGCAGGGATTTCTTGAATCGGGAAAGAACACTCTTCACTAGAATCTTTTATCTTGCCTTTAGCTTTAGTAACCTCCTTATCTGTGGTTGTCATATCCTCCTCCAAGTTGTATTTGAGGGGTGTCTTCCTGCCCCTTCTGTGGTCTGTGATGGGCTCTCCCAATCCATCAACCTGGACTTTCTCCTTATCTTCATCATAACCTTCAGTCGTGCAAGAATTATTAAGAAAAATTCCAAAACAAGAGGAAGAGTTGCCTGCTTGGAGCCAATTTAGAATATCCTCTTCTTCCTCAAAATCTATTTGGGGTTGATCCTCCGATTCTAGTTCCATGCATATGCCAACTGTTTGCATCATGCTAGTGTTTCCTTGATTATCTGGGCCCTCTTCTAAATGAATCTGTGTCAACTCTTGCCCTTTCTTTTGTACCCACATAGTGTCCTTGCCCCAATCATGAATGACACTTGCATGCCTCAGCCATGGTCGTCCAATTAAGAGCGGAAATCCTCCTTCAACCTGGGGCAATCTTAGAACCACAAAATCCAGAATGAATAGATTACCTTGTACTTCAAGTGGAACTTTTGGGATCACTCCCAAGGGCCTTACTTTGCTTTGATCTGCCAACGTAATAGTGAAATTTGCAGGCCTTGAAGGGTGGAGTCCAATCTTTTCCATTGTATGTTCAGGCATCAAGTTAATGCCAGAACCACCATCCACAATAACTCCTTGAAATTCATGACCTTTGATAGATACTGTCAGCCGAGGACTTTTATAATCTGTAGGGGGTGCTTCCCCTACAATTTTTCCTTTATGTAAAACAGCAATCTTTGCCACCAAACTTGTAGTGGAAGCTTCATCAATTATCTGCAATAACTCTGACCTGAATTTCCCATCCATCTTTATTAAATAAAAAATACTAACCTACTTTTTCATGGACTTGAGTAATTTTGAAGCCTCTGATTCCTTGAGAGCATGGGCTCCAGTTGACTTATCAAACTCCTCATGAGCCCTGTTGAAGGCATGCCCAATGGCATCACTGGTGCATATGAGATTTCCTTTTTGACTTGTATCTGCACCTGTGGTGGCTTTATCTTCAGATGGTTCTCTGTCTTGATTCCATTCCTTAATCTTTGATCCTTGTCCTATGTCTGCTTGATCCTTCCCCTTGCTTCTTGTCTGCACAGTAAAAGATTCTATTTCTTCTAATTGCACCACCCTGGTAGATGGTGATGGCTCATTGACTCGATCACACACTTCTTCTTTGTGCACAGAAATCATCTGAATATGGGGCCCGGATGAAGAGGATTGATTCTTAGGACAACAATTGGTATAATGGTCTCTTGCCTCAGGGCAGTTCCTGCAAGGAGGGGCATTTTCTGGTAGGGTGCACCTATTTTGATAGTGCCCGCATTCTCCACATCTGAAACAGATGATTGGCCTCCTAGGCCCATTTCCAAAGTTATTCCTCTGTCTAGGATTATAGTTGTTACCTTGATTTGGTGCAACAGCCATCACATTTGCTGGTGTTGGGGGTCCTCCTTGTGTCCAGTATGTCGTTGCTGGCATTCCCCTTGATTGGCATTCATGGGCCTCATGGCCAACTTTCCTGCATAATTGACAAGTCACACTTAACAGAGGACATTCACTTACTATGTGACCTTGCTTGCTGCACATGGAACACCAAAGTCCACTCTTGATGCCACTCCCTTTGAGTTCCGGCAGCTCCTGTCGCAACTGAGCCAATTCCTTTGCTTGGGCCTCCTCCTCCTTTTGGAGCTTTAGTGCTTCAATCTCCCTCCTCAACTGAGCAACAACAATCTCCTCCTCTTTGTAGGGCTTATTCCTTTTTAAGCCCTCCAGCTCCTTCCTTAGCTCGATCACTAGATCCTCCATTTCTGTACCATATGTTGGTTGGGAAGAAGTTGCTCCATACTGGTGCCTTATCTACTCCAAGCGTGTGGCTGTGTTGATGAACTCCTCTATGGAGGCTGTAGGTAACACTAATTCCTTTATTTTGCATTGGGTGGCCACTAGTAGGGGCTTAGCTAACCATTTCTTAACAAAAAAATCGTGTGGTGGATCTAGCAATTTAGCCATGAGTGCTTTGGCCCTAGTCACAAACTCTGGGAACTTTTCTCCTAGACCTAATCTCAAATTTTCTAGTTCTTCTATGATAATCTCCGCAGTGTTTCCATGTTGGAACTGATTTTTAAATGCATCTTTCATCACATCCCAAGTGGTAAAATGGTTTTCAGCAAACTGGCTGAACCACTTATCTGCTAATCCCTAACCCCCTAGGACTTGGGAAGGATATTGTAATGATTGCAGAAAGGAACATCTTTTCAGAGATTGCCCTAAGAATCCAACTGAAGTCCAAGACACTGCACCAATTAATGTAATTGAAGTGATAGAAGCACCTGGAAGTGATAAGGAATACACAGTGCCCTTGAAGGCCATTACAAGAGCCCACACAAAAGAGCAAAAAGGAAAACAACCAGAACGAGAACAAGAAAACAATAGAACTGCAAGTCCCAAAATTCAGATAGTAGAAGATTCAGAGGACCCACGTGAGAGTATGCAGAACACAAAAACAAAGAAATGGAAGGAAAGAAGAGAAAAGCTCAAAGATAAATGGATGAAACACAAGAGTCAAGAAAATAGGAAACAAACCAGAAACAAACAAGAGAATAAAGAACAAGGGATTCGGGAAGAGGTTCCCATTCCACTGCTTATCCAAGAAGCAGAGAAACCAGGATCAATTTTAGCTGACCCAAAACCCGATGACCTAGACATGTGGCTGAAAGCTTACCAAGCTAGGATTAAGACTGGACCGAATGTAGAGCAACACGAAAAGCTTTATCCACAAGGAGAATTAGAAAAAGAAAGGCTTGCGATATGTCGAAAACTCATAGAGGTAGCACAAGCAACCCTAGAAAAGACTATCTTGACACTTCTAGAGACAAGAATAGCAAAGGAGCAACACAAGGAGTGTGTCAAAGCCAAGAATAAAGAACTTAGAGGGAAGGATGACAAATGTGAACAAGTGAAAACTCAAGATGAATCGATGTCAACAATACCTCACCTAGAAGCTGATTGGCCAAGAAGCCAAGAAAGAGGACAACAAAAGATAGCTATGCCCAATAGGACATCCTAACTACAGACCTGTAGAGGACCCAAGGTATATGCCTCAAATCTTTTCTGATGAAACCTTTGAACCGCATGGATGGATGGAAATCTTAGCCACGTTAGATGTGTGTGTGAATGAGGAAGTACTAACTATGAATGAGTGCATAGATGAAGAAGGCTATGATGTGAATTTATACATGGTTGTCCTTCAAGAAGTGGAAGAAGGAGAAATCTTGGAAAAAGAATGGAAAGAGGAATATGAGAGTATAGAAATGGAACCAGAATTCGATTCAGAAGAGAGCTATCTAGACACCATTCGAACCAAAGAGAAGCACGAACCGACAAAGATCTTGGCAATAGAAGTCGCTCCCATAGTACAAAAGTGAGAGGAAAACATGAGTAAAATCGAACTAAATCTAGATTTGTTTGAGGTTCCTGAACATTTTAAAAGATATGAAGTAGTAGAAGAGAGAAAGGTATCCATTCAAATGCCTAAACGAGAGGCTCGAGACGGAGAAGCATAAGACAACAAAGAACAAACAGAAAAAATCATAGTAACAGTGGAAGATGGAGAAGAAAGATGCACATACATAGGCAAAGATGTGTCAGTTGAAGAGGAAGAAGAACTAATACAATTGATCCGAGAATATCGAGACGTATTCGCATGGACATATAAGGATCTCAAGGGTGTGGAACCCTTGATTTGTTCTCATAGAATACCAATGACAGCAGATGTGAAACCATCAAAACAACACCCATATACATACAATGAGGTCTATGCTCCTAAAATTAAGGAAGAAATAGACAAGCTATTAGTGGCAGGATTCATATATGAAATAGAACACACCGAGTGGGTCTAGCCATTAGTAGTTGTGCCTAAGAAGAATGGAAAACTGAGGGTGTGCATTAACTTGAAAAAAGTCAATGCAGCCACCATACGTGACAGCTACCCATTGCCCATTACAGATCATCTATTGGAAAGAGTCGCAAGGAGAGAAGTATATAGCTTCTTAGATGGATTCTCTGGATACAATCAAGTAGCCATAGCTACAGAGGATCAACATAAGACCGCATTCGCAACTGAATGGGGAGTCTATGCCTTCCGAGTGATGCCTTTTGGACTTACTAATGCGCCTGCTACTTTCCAACGATTGATGTGTCATGTTTTCAAGGAATTCCTAAAAAAGAGCATGGAGGTGTATGTAGATGACCTATGTACCTATTCAAATCAAAGATTAGACCACATTCCTGAATTACGAAAGATATTTAATAAATGCCGACAATATAGAGTCTGTCTAAATCCAGAGAATTGTGTCTTCATGGTAAGACAAGGGAAGATCCTAGGACACATAGTCTCTAGAAATGGAATTTCCACAGATGAAGATAAGATTAAGGTCATCTTAGAGCTTCCTAGACCTAAGAATGCGAAAGAGGTACAAGCAAAGTCCATAAGTATGATACAACTAGTGCTTACATGTCATACCCTTACCTAAACCTAGGGATTGGCAAGACATAATACAAATTGATAGATGCCTTGATAGACTCAGGAGCAGGACTTAGTTGCATACGTAATACGGTCATGAAAGATCTTCAAATGATTATGACTCCCACAAAAGCTCATATGATAGGAATTGGAGGTCAAATCATAGAATGCATTGGAGCAACGATAGTATCCCTCCACCTAGGAAATTCTTCCATGGAACAACGAGTCTTAGTGTGCAGAGATGAAGATTTAATAGAAGATTTGATCCTAGGATAGGATTGGATCATTGAGAATGAAGTAAGCATCAACCTAGCTCAAGGCTATATTTGAGCCAAGATAGGGCACAAGGAAATTTTTAGTCTATTAGGGGAGAAGCCTTCACAACAAACAAAAGCCATCGAGAGTGTAGAAGAACGCAAAGAAGAGCTAGTGGAACATGATTCCAACCCTAATACCTCAGAAAACAATCTAGAAGAAGCAGAAAGCTCAAACCCTAATGTGACCGAGGAAGAGGTGAAATCATCCCATTTAGTTGGTGAACGACCTGACATATAAGGGGACCAGCTCTCATGGAGTTTGTCACACGACAGAAGGATCACTAATATGGAAAACAACACTCAGATACTCACATCAAGGAATGGTCAAATTCAAATGGGTACGCAAGGATCAAGTGCCGAAATCAGAGACGTCAACATCAACTCACAAGGAGAAAAAGGAGAACAAGAAGTCAGCTTCACCAAAATCCAAAACAACAAGACTCTTGCAAGTATGGCTTCCGAAGCCTCTGGTTGAAGCTCAGAAGGCATGACAACAGATATGGATTCCCAAAAAGGTCAGACAAGCAGCCAAGCAAGAGATAAGAAAATAGACGAATGCACTACATCGAGACATTCAAACAATGTAGCCAAGATAGACTCATCATAGAAACAGGAAGAGCAAAACCTCAATCACTAGGACATCAAAAGAAATACATGAAGTTCGAAGGACCAGAGAGAAGACACGGAATATCAACATGACAACAAAACAGATTTGGAAACCAAAGCAACCGCAAGGGGTGGACCACCATAACAACAAGGATTCCAATAACACTCATGAAGTATCAAATGCACCTAAAGTATGCATAGTAGGGCCACATTACAAGGCCACGAATTTGGCACTTGATGTGCATAAAAAAGTTAGTGGTGCACATTCTCCAATGGGGATTAGGTCATAGCTTCAACTTTCTTAAGAATGGACATACTATGTAAATAAATAAATGCTTTGGCTATACTAATGCTTGTTTTCTTTCAGGAAAAGAAATAAAAAGATGTGGTAAGAGATCTCACTTATCAAAACAAGGGAAACGGAGTGACGGAGCGACAACATGTCAATGCAATGCACCGCACAATTGCTAGGTTTTCAATTGAGGCTAATGCACTGTTCTTTATAAGTACAGATGGCTTCTGAAGATTCTGAAGCAGCAATTCAAGAGGAAGTATTGGAATTTCGTCCCCAGAGTATCACCAAAGCAAAGGGACATTGGTTTAGAGAAGATCAATTGGCTGGGGAGTATCTCTTCCTGGTGACCATCAAAATCATGGATACAGATCATCAATTTCCGATCATGTCCCAAGATTTTAGAGTGGTGCATGAACTCCCGTCTACGATCGACATCATGAAGAACGCCGGCATACATAAATATTTTGAACTTCCGATCTACAAGCCCAATTTTCAAAGGTGCACACAAGTCATGAACACATTACAGCCAGCAGTACATGACCGATCGGTGCCAGAGGCTAGAGTTATGGACAACGTAGGTGAATGGGTAGTCATTCAATTCACACATGACTTGATTAAGGAAGCTTTTGGATGGGAAAAGGATGGCAACATGATAGTGAAAGAAGAAAGCCGTGGAGCAAACACAAGGACATTCACTGACATCAATCGAGTGGATATTGAAGAAGAAGTCAGACTCATCCACCAGCACTTCTGCTTCCCAAATATGCATCGATACACGGCTCCGCAGAAGATAATTGTTGAGCTACTCTCACATGCCATCAAGCAAATTGGCAATCAAATTAATCTGGCTCCTTACATATAGGAAAGACTATTCAAGGCAAAGAAGGAATGGAATAGCAAGAAGTTCCTCAATGGCAGTGTAGCTCTGACAATATTGATTACCATGCTTTAAGCATTAGAGAGCATCTTCAAGAAATGCCATCATCGACTGCCATCGCTAAGTATGCCAAAGTCGCAATAGTTCCTAAAAAGAAACGAGGCATCAAGATTGTTGAAGAGGAAAAAACTAGCTCTCAACCCAGAATGAGAGGCACAAAGAGACTCAGGGAGGTAAAGCCAGTAGAAGAGGAAATTCCAGCCAAGAAAAGGGCACACGTACTTCCCAAGACAAAGAGTACAGAGCAAAGGCCTATTACAGAGGAAGATTTAACTAAAGCCCTGGAAGACACACACAAATATACAGAAGGGCAAATTAATCTACTTGTGTAAGGGCACCATTACCACCAAACCCAACAAGAGGGCGAAGCTAAAAAGAAGCTCACTAAAGTCCACCGCTACAGAGAATTAGGGTTGGATAATTCAAGCTCATCTTCGGATGCACAAGAAGAACCCGACACATCCTTATTAAATGTGGATATTCAAAGTGAATCAAAGGATGATGGAGAATGGGAGGAACTTAATGCAGTTGACTACAATGAAGAAGAAGAGAGCATGAGGGTGGAGGACACCACTGTTCAACCAGATCAGGACACCACAGGCAAGGAAGCAAACAAGGAAGGAACACATGTCATCAAAATCAATGAGACTTCCACCATTCAAATCACAAACACAACACTTACAAGGGAAATGTCACTCAAGATACCAAAGAAAGAGCCTAAAGAAGCTACAGTCAAAGAATCAAAACCCTCCACTCCGATAAGGGTTGTGGCAGAACCCTCCCCCATGGATGTCACTTTTCAAGGGAGTGCCACAAAAGTTATTGATTTGGATGAAGAAAGAAAAGAAAATAAAACTACAAATCAGACAACCCCACAACGAAACTATCCATGTAGAGCAAGGAAAAGATGTACAAACCGGAGAAGCTCCTAGCATACCAAGAAATGGTTGAATGTTGACATCGCTCAGCTCAAGCCCGTAGTGCAAGACATGATTAGAACTGCAATGGATACACAACAATTAATGCTTGAGGCCAATGAAGACTACGATCAAGCGATGCAGGACAAGGATGAACTTCAAGAAATTGGTAAGAATCTTTCTGCTGAGTTAAAGATAGCAAAGGAGCAAATATTACAAGAAGAAAATGAAGTTCAAGAGGTCAAAAATCAGTACAAAACTCTAGAGACGGAAAATGCAAAATTGAAAGAACAACTCCAGGAATTAAAGAAGAAATATGAAGCTAGCGAGGCTAAGAAGACGCGGATGCACACAAGAAGTAAAATATTGGAATCACAAATAAAGGTATATATGGAGGAGGCAAAAAATCTAAGGAACCGGAATAAGGAGCTCATGTGAGCTCTTCTAAGTGATCAGTCCATAGATGTTCAAGAAAGGTCGAACAAAGACATAAAAGAGATGGAGGACAAGATAAGTAAGTATGAAGAACAGCTCAAGCAAGAGCAAGCAACCATTGCTGACTGGGAAAAGAGGTACATGGAGGACACTGCAGCTCTAAGGACTAAATGAAAAAAGGTTGAGAATGGCTATCTTATGCAATGTAAAGAAGACACTGATCACCTTCATATTGTTGCTCAAGAACTTTGCAAACACAAGGACACTATTGCTAAAGCTAATGAAGAAATCAACCAAAAGGATGAGATGATTAAGCAACTACAAGAGTAGTTAGAGCAGAAGATAATTGAGGGGACACCAGTAGTTCCAAAATCTGTAGAGGCTATTGAGGAGAGTGAGGTACGTCCTCTCTCTCTCCCCTTATATCATTCGCCAATAAGGGAGGAACAGGAGATCAAAATTAAACATAATAATCGGGACATTGCAGAACTGAGCCGACCGGAAAGGGCACTACTAGTGTCCCAACTTACTGCTGAATTCGAAGATCAGATAATCCAGGTCATGAAGGAAGCCCAAATTGAAAGCAAAAACTTGGATCAAGTTCTGAAGCCTTTCAATGTACCATATGGTCTTCTAAAAGAACAAATGTGACAATATATAAGGATGACGACCAATAAAGAACCTGACAGTAACCTCCAATTCAATAAAGATACCTTCGCTTATACTCAAGAGGAATTCTAGAAGGCTGATCCTATCTGGTGGTGGAAACTTCAGTGCCAGGGTAGTATAAATAATCAATGGTTGAATTATCCACTATTACCTAATCCTCCACATAACTACCTACCGATGGAAGAGTACATGATAAAAACCATGGAATTTTGGATTGCCAAATATGCTATGGTACCTGATCTAGCAGTAAAGACGACGAATAAGATTTTCAGCATGCTCCTAACAATAATTAAAGTCTTCCAACATGCAAAATATACTTTTTTGAATTTCATCAGCATTACACAAGGATCCGAAGCACTCGTTTTTTATCTTTCAACCATTCTGAGCCGCTTGAAACTTATGGTCTACTATTCGAGACTTATGTTTTTGCCAAGCACGTACATGCAGACGTTTGAAGAAGCATTTTTCACCGGCTTCTTCAAAATAGATTCAGAATTTTTTGTCAAGATGACTTCGAACCTTAATGCACGACTGGTGGCTTATGAAACCAGCTTTTTTGCGGATCACCGACAAGCAACAGAGGATGGAGTGAAGTCAAGCCAGTGGAAGGAATTTATGATATGTCACGCTAATTTGTAGAATCAAAGAGAGCAAGCAGCCATACAAACGTACGCACATCACCACAAAAAAGCCTATCGGGGACGATAGAGTTCAGGAGGAGGGACGTGTGGAAGGGGAATCAAGCAAGAAGAGAAGAAGAAGAAGATGAAAGTCAAAAACTTCTCAATAAAGAATGAAGATCATAAAGAGAAAGAGCCACCCTCTGCCCAAAGCCCCGCAGGGGCACGCATCAGGCAACAACGTGAAACATCCAGGTCCTGAAGAATGGAATTAAAGAACAATCAGAACTAGGACATTTCATTGGAAGGACAAACTAGGGCCAAGAAGTACCCATGAAGAAGTGCAAGAAGATACTTGGCAGGTAATAATCCTCCCGCTGAGAGCGTGCATTGTCAAGAAAGTAAACAGGCTCAAAGCAATACAACAGGTCAGATGTGTGAAGACAAAGACAAATCAGAAGACCAAAAGTTAGAAAGAGGTAGCGGCTGAAAAGTTGAAGAGAGTGACTAAGAACAGCACATTCCTAGTCACTGGTGGCATGCGTGGCAGCCCGACTGAATACAGCAACCCAGATTTGTGATATAAGGAATACCAAGGGGCAAATCAGAAGCAAAGGACATACTTCGGACAAAATAACAACTTCTCTGACAATCCTTGCTGCTGCTTCAACCATTGGGTGCGTGTATTCAAACCTCTTAGATGAACTACAAACGAGAAGCAAAAACCTGTCAAGGGACGACAGAGACAAAGAGGGGGAGAGTGTTGTAGAGCAAAGAAGCACAAAAGACGAGCCCCAAAATTTTCAAATTAATGGGCACATTTTTCTTCTTCAAAGTCTTAGGAAATTCCCTCAAGCCATGTAAATGCACTAGAGGAGTCCTCTAGTTGCATAATCCCAACTTGTTGTAAAATATCCCTTGTAAATTAGTAGGAAATTCACTTTTTAGTAATAAAGTGCCAGTCTCTTGTGTGAAAGGACCAAATTTAGGGCACATGTATATAAGTCACTTTGTGACTCTTTGTAGAGACTCTTTGCCATTGTGAAGAAGGAGAGATTCTGATTTTCGAAATTGCTTCTTTCTTGCAGATTTCTATCTTCTCTTTGATCTTTATGTGTGTATAATGCTTGGAATGTGTGTGTAGGACTGTTGTCTACCCCTACCCACTGTTTTTGAGCTACTATAGTGTGTGTGTGAGCTTGTAGGAGTTGTGGCATGAGTGTGGGTGTTTCCCACTATTCACTATTTTGGTCATAAGTTGAAGCACAGTTGTCAGAATTGAGTGGTCCAATAGATGTGTCTCGTCAAGAGCTTCAAAACGAGTCCGCTATTGACTATATTCGGAGTTCGGAGTTGGGAGAAATCCTCGATTTACTGAAATCTGTTGTAAGTGGTATCGCGACAGACACTTTCAGTATTTCAGTGAGTTAGAGAGGTGGATTGGTCTTTTCTCATGCATATAAGCTGAACCACTTCATTTTCCACCATGTGTGCACATGTCCTCATACACTTGGTTAGGTCATTTGATCGGATTGACAAGTAAGCGTGTGCCAATTTCCCACTATACGCACTTGTGTGGCAAATGAGGTTTAGTCTCTTTGGCACAAGTCCTTAAGTCTTCCTAACTTAGGTACACAGATACACAACCAAGGCAATTTCGGACTCAGGCGTGGGAGTGGCAATTGCTACCACTTCCCTATGGAAGCGCTGGGGCAAGCCAACACTCAGGCCAATGAGAATGAAATTGCAAATGGCCGATGGTCACATTGAGAGACCCTTAGGGCTGCTAGAAGGAATAACTCTCACTACATGTGGTGTTGAGTTTGAGCATACTTTTGCCATATGTGACTTTAGCAAGAATCAAGCCTATGAGATGATTTTGGGAAGGACATTTATGCAGCAGTTGCAAGTGGTACACGATTGGGGAACCAATTGTTTGTATTTGCAACACTAAGGTGTTACAACCAAAGTCAATCTCAAGGATTACTCTCATAAAGTACCCCCCATTCAATGGAACCCCATCCATAGAGCTAAAGATGATATGGAGACAGTGCATTCCATAGGATCAGGATCCTCATGGATGCATGAAGACACCCACTTATGGATGTGCAAAGTGTCCATAGAAGAAGAGAAGAGAGAAAAATCCAGAGATTTGGGTGCAAAGGAAACTCATAGATCAGTTCAAGACCCAGTCTATGCACCTGTAGTTTTCCTAGATGAAGAATTCAAACCTCATGGCTGGGCAGAAATTTTAGCAACAATGGATGTAACCATCAATGAAGAACAATGGACACCCCACTGTGACGAGGATGGCTATGATATTGCAGTCTTCACAATAGAGCCAATCATGTGTGATTTGGTTATTGAAGAGTGTGAACCTAGCACTGATGCATTCGAGGACACAAGTGACTCCGATCTAGAGTCAATTATCATGGAACTACCTTTTGCATGAGATGAGGAATATTTCTACGAAGTAGATGCTCACCCTTAGAGACATGAAGAGTTTACAAATGATGTGAGGCTAACCACACAAGTGAACACCAAGAATGAGGGCAAGAAAAGGAAGAAGAGGGAAGCCACATCAGATGAGGAAGAACCTTTCTTTAAGGTCCTTGAAAATTTCAAGAAGTATGAGATAAATGATAGGAGAGTCATGATAAGAATGCCTAAACGCAAGGCACAATCCGGAGAGGCCTATGATAACAAAGAAACCACCAAGAAAACTGTGGTAGCCATAGAAGAAGGAGAAGAAAGATGCATGTACATTGGACATGACCTGATGGAGGAAGAAGAGCAAGAGTTGATAGCTCTGCTAAGAGCACACAAAGATGTATTCGCTTAGAGCTACAAGGACTTGAAAGGTGTAGATCTTGACATATGCTCACACACGATTCCCATGACCTTAGATGCCAAACCCTCTAAGCAGAAGCCATACACGTATAACGATAACTATGCTGCTAAGATCAAGGAGGAGATAGATAGACTGGTTGAAGCTGGATTCATCTATGAAATTAAGAAGAATGGAAAGTTATGTGTGTGTACTAACTTGAAGAAAGTTAATGTAGCCACCATTTGAGATAACTATCCGCTTCTTATCACTGAACATCTCTTAGAAAGAGTAGCAGGCAAGGAAGTGTACAACTTCCTTGATGGATTTTCTAGCTACAATCAAGTGGCCATAGCTCTAGAAGATCAACATAAGATAGCTTTTGCCATGGAGTGGGGCATATTTGCTTTTCGGGTAATGCCATTTGGTCTCACCAATGCACCCGCTACCTTTCAGAGGCTGATGTGCCATGTGTTTAAAGAGTTCTTGAGGAAGAATTTGTAAGTCTATGTTGATGATCTCTGTGCTCATTCCAACATTAGACAGACCCATATACTTGAACTCAGGCAAATCTTTGACAAATGTAGAGAATATCAAGTCTACCTGAACCCAAAAAAGTGTGTTTTCATGGTCAGGCAAGGTAAGATTCTAGGACACATAGTGTCAAAGAACGGCATATCCATTGATGAAGAGAAACTGAGAGCTATCGCAGAGCTACCTAGGCCCAAGAATGTAAAGGAAGTACAAGCTTTCATGGGGCATTGTGGCTATTATCGCCAATTCATTCACATGTATGCAATCATTGCAAAGCCTCTGTACTCTCTTTTGACTAAATTTGAGTGGACAGAAGAATGTGAGAACACCTTTAAGGAGCTCAAAAGAAGATTGTGTTCTGCACTAGTCTTGACTACACCAAACTGGAACAAGTCCTTTCATGTTCATGTGGATGCATCCAACTATGCTATTGGATGTGTGTTAGCACAACCTACGGACGAAGGTTATATGGATCTTCCAATTGCCTATGTTAGTAGACAATTGAATGCTACTGAACGAAACTATACGACCACCAAACGAGAAGGATTAGGCATGGTATATGCGGTTAAAAAGTTTAGACACTATTTGCTTGCAACTAAGTTTAATTTTTTTTACTAATCATCAAGCACTATTGTATTTGATAAACAAGCCATGCAATACAGGTAGATTGGTAAGATGGTTTCTCTTGCTAGTGGAATATGACTTTGAGGTTGTGGTGAGGAAAGGCAAGACTCATTTGAGAGCAGCTCATCTCTCAAGGCTCACATCCGGAGAGTCGTATGGGAAGTTGTACCTCAATGGGCCAAGACATTATTGCCAGTATTGACATATGGGCCTAATCACCCAGTAATAAACACTCAAGATAGGGAGGTAGTAAAAGCCCAAAAGTACCATATCAAGGCAAGAAGTGTGTATAAGCATAGAGATCAAGGGATATTAGCTTTTTGTGTGGAAGAGGATGAGTATGCAAAATGGTTGCAATTAGCACATGTGGGTGCATTGGAGCAACACTACTCGAGGCAAAGAACTTTGCACACACTAAGGAGACTCAGAGTGCACTAGCCAACTATGGAAGCAGATGTTCATAGGATGTGTAAGGAATGCCCAATCTACTGTATTAGACCACCTCTAGACCATGCTACACTATACCAAATATCTCTAATGCTAGATTGGAGTGAACCATTAGTAGCTTTCTTGAGGACAAAAGCATTCCCTCAAGATATGACCCTGGCTAGCCAATGAAGTCTAGAGCAAGAAGCCCTAATTTATACACTCATTGGTGATAATCTATACAATCGTAGAAAAGAAGGATATCTAAGGCTATGTTTCCATGAGAGTGAGTATCTTAAAATCTTGGAAACTGCTCACCAAGGTGTAGGAGGTGGACACTTTGGACCATACCGTGTGATTAAGGCAATCCTATTTGCAGGCTTGTGGTGGCTAACTCTTCACATGGATGCACAAACCTATGTGAAGAGGTGTGATGTTTGTCAACAAACTCAATATCCTATACGCAAAGATGAGATGCCACTGAGACCTATGATGGGTGGACGTGCATTCTCTAAGTGGGGAATAGACTTTGTAGGTCCTATAAGTCCCCACGAGACTAAAAGCTGCCACAAGGATTTATGCAGCTAAGAAAAGACAAAAGGCATACTTTGATGCCCATGATCATAAATAGGATCTCAACTAGTGGAGCAGTTCGATTAGCTACACTAGAAGGTGATGTTCTCCCTAGTTACATTAGCGGATGCAGAGTCAAACTATTTAAAGAACCCCTCACTGAGGAAATGCTTAATCGACTCAACACTACCACCAAACATAAGGAAGAAGAAAAACGAATCCGAGAAGAAGCACAAGCAGAAGCATTGGAATGCATCCAAAGAATGAAATTGAGAAGACAGGGTAGAGATCAGCATAGGGCAGATGCCTATGCAGCTCCAGGATATCCTATGGCTATGTGTGAAGTCTCAGGTGCAAGTTCGAATAGAATAACTGATCGACGTCCTTTTGTAACCTTAGAGATAGGACAAGGAAATAGTGCAAGGACTGTATGGGCATTGATTGACTCAGGTGCAGCCACTAGTGCTGTTAAACTTTCTTACTGTCAAGAATTGAACTTAAGTGTCAATCCTATAGAAGCATACCTCATAGGATTGGGAGGTGTGGAAACCCCTTGTATGGGTGAGGTGGAACTTCCCCTCTACATTCAAGATGTTTTAATGACAATTAAGGTGCTAGTGTGTCAAGACGAGGACCTCACTGAGCCTCTTGTCTTGGGTCAAGGCTAGATATATGATCATGCAATGAAGCTGAACCTAAGAATTGGACTTCTTTAGGTCCATATAGGTCAAGATCACATTACCATCAAGTTAGAAAATCAAGCACTCAAGGAATTAGGAAAGGAACCAACTCCTAGTCCTTCCAGGAATACACATGAAGATAAAGATGTTGTTCTTGTCCAAAACTCTGTGATGCAGAGGGATGATGTTTTCAACCATGAAGTTAAAGATATGATGGATCTCCCTTCTTTTCCAAAAGTGACCAAGACATGGCAACTGAAGGAGTACGGAATTCAAAGGAAGCAGGCAGCCTATGCTCAAAGACTAAGGAGAGTACAAAGTGAGGTATCTCAGCCAACAGAACAAATATGGATATAGAAAGGCGAGCATCTTGTTGTGGCAAAGTTGAAGCCTCTAACTAAACATCATGCGAGTAAACCACCATAGGACACAAATAAGAAATCTTTCAAGGATTTGCCCTTGAAAGTAACACTCATCTAGGTACCTAAGCAGCGATGAAGGCGGACTCATAATCAAGACACATTTGGGTGCCTAAGGCTTGCTTAGGGGCTCAAGTGACCACCCTTAAGCTTCACGAGACAAAGCCCCATTCACACACAATCACACATACTCCAACCGACACTAACAGGATCACTTGTAAATGGGTCCCTAAAAAGTCTCATTTTCAAGTAGTCACTTTCATAAACTCTCCCACAACCCATCGACGATCACATTGTAAAACCATGCATTACATTTGGCAACAAAAAGCTTGTAACAAACCTCCCCATCCCATTTGTAAATTCACCTCCACCTACTAACTACATCATCCTCACACTGCATCCTTTCACTTAGCTCGTAGGACTATTCGTTCACTAACTACACACACAATCACTGAGCACCAACTGCCTCACTAACTTGCCATAGTGCCTCATGTTAATATTGTAACGGGGACAAACTATCATATCTTGTCCACTACAATGTTAACATGTGCTTCTATATTCTCATATAATCGACAAGTAAAACATCGTAGAAGCAACAGGAACCAGTTCCCAGGCAGGATCCAATGCCCAAATAGTGGACATTGAAACTCTCCTCCTTGAACCACAACTAATCGAGAGGACTTAGGAACTCCGCACGTTGCATGTTCTTCCAATTCAGGACCCTCCGAAGGGGCACACATCACAAGACGGCAAACATGCACATTGGTTCAGTGACGTTTCAGGTCAATTGGAAGAGGGCACACACTATTGGGAGGCTGAACTAGAATTTAATGGAAAGTGGGGGAGGTACCATTTCTTTACTCGCGAGTTTGAAAAGTATCAAGATGGAGAAGTAATGAGATCAATATGGACCAAAGCTAGCCTGGATAGCTACTTTAGAGCACTATTACCTAAACGTGATTTTTTACGTTGTTCCTACCTGATCAACACCATCACCCCTAGTAGATCCAAAGGAGGAGATAGTACCTTTGTGCTACCCTCATTAACACCAGGCCATGAATTAAAAAGGTTCAAAATTACCCTCAACTTAGTACGAGAGGCCCTGGATATGAAGGGTATGCACATCCCCACTGAGAAAGAAACATTGATTCCCGAGAGAATGAAGCACAAAGATCTCAAAAAACTAAAAGACATGGTACCGATGACGCTGACCATTGCCCTCCATTTGTGCACAATCATGCAACACTTTGCCTCCCCAGCTCAAGAACGCTTCACCATGCCGCCAAAAAGAAATTGGTTTAGCTTGTACTTGGTAGATTCAGAAAATCTCACACTCAATCTACCTCACTGGATCATTGATCAAATTCACTTAGCACATCAGCATTGGAACAAGAAACATAAGAATGTGCTTCATGGATGATGTGTGCTTACACGGATCATTTACAGGTGCTTAGCTTATGATGTGCCTATTCAAAGAGCATTGGTGTAGTCCAAAGCTCAGGAATTCCAAAGATAGCCATCAACAACAGGACCACCATCTAAGAAAATGAGAGGAGCAATCCAGATACCTTGTGCCCAAGCAAGGAGTTCTACCCTCACACCAGAGGTGACACCACCTCAAACCAAACACATTCACCCATTTACGATTCGCTTACCCAGGCTAAGTGCAAAAGGGCCCATTCTTGTTTTCCCTCCAATTCCCTCTGACTTGGAGTTCCCACAAGGCTACACTCTAGGCGATTTAACAGATGAAGAAACTGCTAGGATGATTAATGAAGCTAATCTTGAGACGGAGGAAGAGAAGACCAGGGGATTGCAACCAACCACAGGAACTTGTGCTCCTACCCAACCAAAAATAGTGGATATAGACAAAGATGAAGAAGAGATTGATGAAGCAGAATCAGACGTGGAACATGACCAAGAGCACGAGGAAACTTCAAAACTAGCAGGTGCCCCCGCCTATACTGCACAAATCAAAAGATTGTATGAGACCATGAAAAGATTCCAAGAGCATCACAAGTTGTCATTAGAAACAGGGAAGATGTTAATAAGTCAAATGTTAGGCGAAGAAGGGGTAGACGAACAATTTATTGAATCATTGAACCTGCACATAGATGCTCTTGGCCTGGATGAAGCCATTCATTCATCTCTTGCCTACATTCATCGCTTTGAGCAATGAGTGCCTACTCGTCCCCTTCACTCCGAGAAGCAAATTCACATAGATGTCATGGCACCAGGAGAAACTACACAGACGCATGAAGACCACGAGGCACTGCCATCACCACACTCCTCACCTCTCACTGCACAATTCACTTCTCCCCATGACATGACCACCCCAACTTCCACCACCACTACATATGTTATGGGAACACCTCTTTCTTCAGGCACCCCACTTGGAGGGGTTACCATGCCTACATTCACAACATTTTTTGTTCACGGACATCACATCCACCCCACCCACAGTTCCCATTTACATGGTCACACATACTTTTGAAACCATGGAAACTTCACCAGCCACAGCACCACTCCCTCCCCCCACACTCCCACAGTCTCCCATACCCCCTCCTCCCACATCACCTCTTGTTTCCACCTCATTCACAATCCCTTTCCCCTTTCCCATTCCCCTTGCATCCTCCACCTTCCCAGCATCACTAAATGTAAATAATATGTTTTCTACATTACATCAGTGTGTATATCAGTTGCAGAGCGAGTATCAGACCCTAGAAGATCATCATTGCCATATAACTTCAAACCGCCAACAATTACAGAAGCAGCTTGCAGTGCTAGAAGAAGAGAACACTGACCTCAATCAACATTATACTACGCTAGAACATGCCCACCAGACCCTATTGGAAGCTCCCTAGCAATCAAAATCTTCAAAAGTCAGAAAACTAACAGCTTTACTTGAACTCGATCAATCTGAGAATGTCAAAGTCTGTCGTAATCTGATGTTACTAAGGAGGCACATGGCTACGGCTCTAGAAGAAATGAACAACTTCAAAAGCAGAATGAAGAAAACCTAGAGGCAGCAATGGAAGGATCCCCTCATGAGATCGACCGAGAACGGTTTAAGGCTGTCCCTTCAGAGACTATGAAAATGATCCTTGAAAGCTATGCTGATCTTCTGGCAGCGCATGATGATTTGGGCAAAGAACGGGATACTCTTTGCCAGTAGCTAAGGATGCAAGAAGAACAAACAAAGATCACATATTCTAACACAACTACAGAAGAGGTAAAGGCACTAAGACAACAGGTCCAAGAGTTGCAAGCCAAATTACTTCAATATGAAAGATAGCCCTCCCCAATCATGGAGCCAGAACTAGAAGAATTGATACCCATAGAAGTAGACGAGTCATATGAAGCACCATATGTTCCTATGCCGATGTAGGGTGGCCAAGAGACCTATGAAGGATTGTACACGCTTGGAGTAGAAGCCCCATAATGGTTGTAGACACTAGAAAACACGGCCAATACGCATGATGATAGAGTTGTGGTACAGATTCAGTCAATGTCTAAGGTTGTGGACACTATTATCAAATCAGAATACTTTCGACACATGTCTCATCACCGATGGATAGGCACAAATGACGATCAATATGTGCCATATTGTGTGCTCTTAGTCAATTATAATGCAAAAACTCAACGACGATGTGGCAACTCTCCAAAGTTTTCCACTCAATTTGGTCCCGATGATATACCCGAAAGCGCTACACAAGGATCCATTTTCCAACCTAGCTGGCAGCTGCATCTCCTAGAAACTTATCTAGAAATGGTTTGTAACATCACTGTGAAGAATGTTAAAGGCTGTGCCAAATGGCTCAATTACGTGTACTTGGCACCACCACGAGGACCACCCACAGTGGCATACATGATCTCCACCATCCACCACTCGGGAGTCAGACTGCGAAATGTACCTCACGTGATGGCACAGATGTGTATTAAAATATTCGAATCAATGATGGTCACCTTTCGAACCTTCAAGAATATTAAAGATCTGCACTTCTCAGGAGTTGGATCACGGCTAGCAATCTCAACTTGGTATATGACATGAGCACATCCCCCTCCATTAAGGTGATATATGCATGGCACACAAGAGTCAAATACCTCCCAGCCTGCTACAAGCAAACATTTGAGGAGATGTTCGTTTCAGGGTTTTGGGAATACCATTCTGAAATATTCATCCCCAGACCCTCACAACTTCTCCAACTTTTTGCTGCGGAGAGAACCTTACACTCCGAAAAATTATGTCAGCCACATCCGGACGTGCAAGGACCAGTTGATCAGGATGCACTACTAACAGATTTAGCAAAGGGATTGAGGCTAGAAGAACACTACTTAGCTATCGACGTCATCCAGTATTATGTCAAATGGTCAGCCCAACAAGGGTCTATCAGAGACTGTTGGAACATCAAGCTTACACTATGCTTGAGGTGGATTTGATCTACATCAAAGGCTATCGCGTCAAAAGAATATCCGTTATAGAGTTCTTTTTCTTATGCTCATTTATTGTATTTTTTTGAGAGATTTTTGATGGTTCATTTACCGTTGTAAAAGCCTTGAGCTTTACACATGTAAAGGTAGAAAGATAAAGCCCAAATCCCACGAATTTGTGGTGGTTGAAGTTGCATTCAATCAAGCAATCAAATCACCTAAAAGTAGATCAAACTAGATCTTCACTTTTCCTAGATTGTAGGAAAGTGAATTGATTCCCTCTAACAACCATTCCCACCTTCATTTGAATTCAAAATTCACTTGTAGAATTCGTGGAACACTCCTAGAGTCTATATAAAGACTTAAAATCACTTTTACATTACATGGAAGCAATATGCATACACTTGTGACCATCATTGTCTTGCTCCTTCAATTCTCTACATCATTTTCTTCGCCAATAGTTCTCTTTTAGAGGCTTCTGCTCTCTCTCTAGAGCTCCAAATTGAGTGCAAGATGGTTCTTTGGAAAGATATTAGTGTCTAGTTTATGCCTATAAAGTTTCATTGCATTTGGTTCAGTAGATTGGGAGGCATCTGAGTTTGTCTGTCTCGGGGTCAATCGTTGCATATTCCTGAAAAATAGGAAGTACCACCGATGAATGTCTCATTCATTCCTATAGCATATTTTTGCTTATTCCTTATAATTTTGTGCATTCTATACACTCAACCCTATGTGTATCACTCCCATAAAAGGATTTTTTTTTCTAATTGTAATCACGATGGTCGCTATGGGCATCTTAAGTTCATTGTCTCTTCCATAGTTAGTAAGTTTTCTGAGCTAGTCGACCCACGAACCTATCTGTTTTGTATCGACTCATTCTCCTTGATGCTCCAAAAGTACATAGTGTGTTTCCTTGAACTTATCACATGCTTATAAGGTCTATTTGAGTCTCCATAAGCTCAAGGGCTGGTCTTGTGCCGGTTGGCGAGACCAAACTTCGTCGCTTCGAAACGTTTTTTCTACCTTCTACAAGCTTCTCCAAGTTCTTTCAATGGTATCAGAGCTAGAACAAAATGAGTGACGGCTTTCCCTCAATGATCGAGAAGCTTGATCGAGACAACTACACGGCTTGGCAAATCAGAATGGAGGCCTATTTGCAAGGTAGAAATCTTTATGGAATTGTAGCAGGTGATGAAGCTATGCCTATTCTGATGGAGAGTTTTAATCTCCAAAAGAACAAGCTACTCTCGTAGTTAGAGCACCTCTATAACAAGAGTAACTCAAACCTTCACCAATTTTAGAGGATCAATGATCAATTATAAAGATTTTGAAAAATCTGTGAAGGAGATGACCACATAGAAAGTCTGCTACACATATCTCTCTCATTAACTTATAAATTGTGTAAAGTTTTTTATGAAACTTTGCACAAGGTGTCACCTATAGTTTGCGCACCTTCTCCAAGTTGAATCACTCAAAAGATTCAGTATATCTTGAGAAATGATTTCAACAAGTTACCTATGTCTAAAACTACTCTTTTGAAAAGTCGATTTAGACACCTATAACTTTCAACACTTGGTTCTCTCAATCTAGAACCCCTTTATGAAAATGCTTTTAGCCACAGATAGCTTACCCTTAAAAATTGAGTGCTTTCATGCTCAAAACTTTACACTGTGGAAGGAGAACTGACCAAAACATTAACATCGAATTTTGCACCTGTTTCAGGAACCAGTGAACACTTCTTCACATATGAATGTTCCTACACATAATTCTCATAACCTGTTTACAATTAGGCTCTCAAACTTTAACCATAGACTCATTAACTATGGACTTAAAAATCTACAAAAGGATTCTTGAAATGATCAAGCACAGAAGGAGAATGCACAGAAACATCGGGTGCAATTTTCTTTCATTCCTGAAGAAATTTACAACTGAGTGATGAGAGAGACTCTTACTCACATCTAAGATGTCTAATGACTCATATCACTATTGATTTCTCTATTCTCATGCTCTCTCTTATTTGCCCCGACTTTTTTCTTGTATATATAGGCAAATATTTACAATATCATGACTATACAAAAGTATAAGTGAACTATCTCTGAATTAATGTACATATGTGTACACATCTTCATCCTCTGAATATGCACTTCCTCCATGCTTCATAATTTGAACTTTCCTTCAATCTTTGACTTCCAAATCTTCATTAAAACTTCAATTGTTGATTGCCCTGCACCAAAAACTCCCCCTCAATCATCAATTGAGGTTTTCTCTATCTTCTTTATACCTGCCATGTCTTTGAATCTCTGTAGCTTTGGTCCATCCAAGCTTTTGGTTAGCATATCAGCTATCTGATCTTTTGTTGAAGTATGTATGACTTCAATCTCTTTATCCATCACCTTCTCTCTTAGAAAGTGATACTCAATCTTAATATGTTTAGTCCTGGCATGAAACACAGGGTTAGCAGCTAGATATAATGAACTCATGTTATCTCCATGAATAGTGGGTGTACTCTGAATGATGTCGAAACTCTTCATCAGAGTCTTAAGCCATATCACTTCCTTTGCAGCTTCAACCATACCTTTGTACTCTGCTTGTGTAGATGAAAAAGCAATTGTGTGTTGCTTCTTTGAACACCAAGAAACTAACTTATCTCCCACATAACATAAGTATCCATAAGTTGATCTCCTATCATCAGGATTACCTGCCCAATCTGCATCACTATATATCTTGATGTTTGTATCTGAGGTAAAACCATAATACAAACCCTCTTTGAGTGTACCCTTAATGTACCTCAACACTCTTTGTCCTGCAATCCAATGTTCTTTCCTATGGAAATGCATGAATTGAGACAAAACTCCAACTGCATATGACAAGTCAGGTCTAGTTAAAGTAGCATAAATCAAACTACCAACCAAACTTTGATATAACTTCATGTCCTTGAACTCTTCTCCTCCATATCTGCTTAACTTGTGATTCACCTCCATTGGAGTAGGTGCTATCCTGTAATCATTCATCTTAAACTTGATCAACAAGTTTCTCAAATACCTTTCTTGAGTCACATACACTCCATGTTGAGTGTATGAAATCTCCATGTCCAAGAAATATGACAAGTCTCCCAAATCACTGATCTTAAATTCTTTCTCCATTTGCTTCTTTAGGCTTTGAATGCCTTTCTCATCTATACCTCTAAGAATTATATCATCAACATATATGCACATATAAATGAATCCATCATCACTTGCTTTAACAAGCAAGCTACTATCTGCCTTTGATACTTGAAATCCAAGTTCTTTCAAGAACTTCACAAGTCTACAATTCCATGCCCTTGGGGCCTCCTTCAAACCATACAAAGCTCTCTTGAGCTTACATACATACTCTGGATACCTTTCATCTCTGAATCCTTGGGGTTGCTCCATGAAAACATCATCTCAAATATAACCATTCAAAAAAGCATTCTTCACATCTAATTGACATAATTTCCAACCTTTACATGCAGCAATAGCTATGAGTTTCCTGATGGTTGTCATCTTTGCCACAGGACTATAGGTCGCATCATAATCTATACCATAAGTTTGAGCAAATCCCTTCACAACAAGTCTAGCTTTATACCTAGACACACTTCCATCTGCAAATCTCTTTGTCTTGTAGACCCATTTGCGTCCAATGATCTTCTGGCTATTTGGCTTAGGAACCAACTCCCATGTCTAATTCTCCATCAATGCATCATATTCTTCCTACATAGCTTTGTCCCAATTTTCCTTACCTTTTGCCTCTTCATATGTAGAAGGATCTTCATCTTCCTTTATCATATAAGCATAATCTTTGGTAGCCAAAAAAGAAGTTTCATAGCTATACCTTGTAGGTTGCCACTTGTGTCTTGATGACCTTCTGAGTTCTCCACTCCTTGAGGTTTTTGGTTCATCACCCTCAGGATCAAATCTTGGCATTTCTTCAACTTCAACCTGCACTTCATTGTTCTCCTCTTCATCAAATATCTGAACCTTTGATTTACCTTTCTTTTGATTCACAACTTCTTCATCACCTGCATTAATATTGATTGTACCTGCATACCAAGTACCTTGCTCATCAAATGTAACATCCTTTGATACAAGGAATTGTTTTGTGGATGGACTCCACAACCTATATCCCATCTGCTTATTATCATATCCAATAAATACATACTTTTCAGCTTTAGGTTCCAATTTGTGCCTTAATTGTGATGGCACATATGCATATGCCAAACATCCAAATACTTTGCAATGATCTAGAGTAGGTCTCTTACCCCACCATGCCTCATATGGTGTCATACCCTGCAAAGATTTACATGGTAACCTATTAACCAAATAAGTGGCTGTGTTTACAGCCTCAGCCCACAAATAATTAGGGCAATTTTTTTCCTTCATCATTGACCTTGCAAACTCAACAAGAGTTCTATTTCTTCTCTCTGCTACACCATTTTGTTGAGGAGAGTACCTGCAAGTAATTTCTCTTTTTATACCTGCATTCCACAAGTAATCATTGAACTCATTAGAGAAATACTCTCCCCCTCCATCTGATCTTAGTCTCTTCAACTTATGACCTGTAATTCTCTCTGCATACACATGATAATGTTTGAATGTATTGAATACCTCTGACTTATCTTTGATCACATAGATAGTGATCCATCTGGTAGCATCATCAACATAAATCACATAATACCTTGAACCATTGATACTGAAATCTTTTGATGGTCCCCACACATCTGTGTGTACCAATTCAAGCTTTTCTGAATACATAAAGCCATGCTTGAAATAAGATTGCTTATGAGCCTTACCTAATTGACATGCCTCACATCGGTATGTCATATGTTGACCTGCAACATTAGGTAATCCAAGCACTGAACCATTGTTAATCATATCTTTGATACTTCTTTCATTAAAATGTCTAAGTCTTTTGTGCGAAAGATCTAACTCAGAGATCTTATGTCCTCCATAAGTGAACAAGACATGACCAACATTACCTTGGATCTTCAATGTGAACAATCTTCCTTCTTTCTTCCCTGAAACAATCTGTTTATACCCATTGCTAGGGTCTTCCACAAACACTCCTTCATTAGTGAATCTAACTTCATAACCTTTTTCAACAATTTGTCCTACACTTATTAGATTCTTAGGAATTGTAGGAACATACAAGACCTTACTCAAGAGGGTGCTACCATCCTTGGCCTTCACTGATCCAATTGACTTTACATTGTGCTTTGTATTGTCACCTGTTTGAACCACATGATTAGTTACCTTATTTTCCAAATCAGTCATCAAAGCTATGTTGCCACTCAGGTGATTGCTACACCCTGAGTCAATGTAAAAGACTCTTTGGTCTTCACTTTGCCTTTCACAAGTTGCATTCATTATCAATGTTGAATCCTCCTTCTGATCTGAAGCATAATTGTAGTAGCTATTATTGTATTATTGACTTTGGAATCCTCTACCTGCATTTCTTCCAAAGTAACCTCTACTACCTCTACCTTTGAAATTACCTCTTTGATTTCTACCACCTCTTCCTCTTGAATTAAAGTTTTGATTATATCCACCATTACTCTGATTATTATGCCAACAATCATTAGCTAAGTGATTTGTCTTACCACAAATCCAGCAAGCTTTGACTCCATCTTTATTACTCCTTCCTCTTCCTCTACCTTTGCCACCTCCTCTTCCTCTTAGGAAGTTAGCTTGGCTAGTTGTACCTTCATCCTCATTTTCTTGTTGCTTTCCCTTGATATTCTTCTTCTTATCCTTTGAATACATTGCATGACCTGTACTCTTGTCACCTTCACCTTTGACATCCTACTCAAAGGTTAACATATGTCCTAGCAACTGATTTAAGTCAGGAGTAAAATGATCAAGTGATAATTCAGTAGACAAAATGAATGGCTTCCATTTGTCATCACCTCTCAAACCTATGAGGATTTGCCTTACCAATTTATCCTCCTCAATGTCTTCATCAACTGCTCCTAATGCATCTGCAATGTCCTTCATCCTTGTTACATAGTCTGCGATGGATTGAGAGGCCTTCTTCTTGAAAGTGGTAAATTTTACCCATAAGGATGCCTTCCTTAACTTTGTAGTGTTTTGGAAACGCTCTTCCAAAGCATTCCATATATCACTTGCACTTTCAAGACCTCTAATGTGAGGTAGCAAGTATTCATTAACTGACATATAGATAATGCTCCTAGCTTGAGCATCTTTCTTCATCCAATTCTTCAAATCTGATAATTCCTCCCTAGTTGGAACACTAGGATCTCTGAATTGAGGCTTTTCTTCTTCACCTCTAATGTAAGCTATCAAGTCTTTGCTCATAAGATGAGCTTCCATCCTCATTGACCATGTTGGATAGTTCTCTCTATCCAACTTCTCTATTTGAAGAGAATCTCCCATCCTTTCTTCACCTGTATATTGAATTCTTCAACCTTTATGAGTAATAGATGTACCTTTACTTCGAATAATGTTCCTTTTGTCTTCCTTGATGTCGTATGACCTCCTTCTCAAGCTTTGCCTTCAAGCTTTCACCTTTTGAACCTTCAGATGTTGAATACTTTGCAGCTACATCAGTCGAGATTCTCCTTCATTCAATTCCAATACTTCCTGCTCTGATACCACTGATGGAGAGTGTTAAATCTCCAAAAGAACAAGCTACTCTTGTAGTTAGAGCACCTCTATAACAAGAGTAACTCAAACCTTCACCAATTTTAGAGGATCAATGATCAATTATAAAGATTTTGAAAAATCTGTGAAGGAGATGACCACAGAGAAAGTCTGCTGCACATATCTCTCTCATTAACTTATAAATTGTGTAACGTTTTTTATGAAACTTTGCATAAGGTGTCGCCTACAGTCTGCGCACCTTCTCCAAGTTGAATCACTCCAAAAGATTCAGTATATCTTGAGAAATGATTTCAACAAGTTACCTATGTGTAAAACTACTCTTCTAAAAAGTCGATTTAGACACCTATAACTTTTAACACTTGGTTCTCTCCATCTAGAACCATTTATGAAAATGCTTTTAGCCACATATAGACTACCTTCCAAATTAATGATTGAGTGCTTGCTTGCTCAAAACTTTACACTGTGGAAGCAGAACTGACCAAAAAATTAACATCGAATTTTGTGCCTGTTTTAGGAACCAGTGAACACTTCTTCACATATGAATGTTCCTACACATAATTCTGCCTGTTTACAATTAGGCTCTCAAACTTTAACCATAGACTCATTAACTATGGATTAGACATCTACAAAAGGATTCTTGAAATGATCAAGCACAGAAGGAGAATGCACAAAAACATCGGGCACAATTGTCTTTCATTCTTGAAGAAATTTATAACTGAGTGATGTCTAATGACTCATACCACTATTGATTTCTCTTTTCTCATGCTCTCTCGTATTTTCCCTGACTTTTTTCTTGTATATATAGGCAAATATTTACAATATCATGACTATACAAAAGTATAAGTGAACTATCTCTGAATTAATGCACATATGTGTACACATCTTCATCCTCTGAATATGCACTTCCTCCATGCTTCATAATTTGAACTTTCCTTCAATCTTTGACTTCCAAATCTTCATTAAAACTTCAATTGTTGATTGCCCTGCACCAACATATTCCAAGATCCAAAGGAGGACCAACACAAGAGGAGACAGATAAGCTCACACTTTGGTGTGCAAGGGATGCTCAAGCAAGGTCGTACATACTAAACTCTATCTATTACTTTCTATTGCCACATATTAGAGGATGCAAGACATCTCAATAGACTTGGGATGCCCTCGAGACTTTCTTTTCTGCTAGTACCAAATCAAGAAAGAATCATCTTTGGAACGAGTTCAACCAAATGAAGAAGACACCTAAACAAACCATCATAGAGTTTGTTACCAAGGTCAAGGAGGTTTCAGATCAATTAGCATCCATTGGAGAGCTGATTGAAGAAGAGGTCATCATGAGGCAAATTCTCAACGACATTCGAAGTGATAAGCAATGGAAATCCTTCACGACGTCTTATGATCTCATCATGGATGTGCAAACTCTAGACTTCAACATCTTTCTTGAAAAACTCTTCAATCAAGAAGCCAACAATAGCATAAAGGAAGGTAATTCTTATCATGGTAATTCAACTAGTGCTCTATATGTAGATAAGAAGGATAAGAAGCAGAAAGGCAAGAAGAAGGAAGAAGATGAAGAAGAGACCTCCCAAGCCAATTTCGCAAGCAAGAGCAAGTGGAAAGGGAAGAAGAAAGGACCAAAGCAAGACGAAGCCAAAGGTCAGAATGTTCAACCTTGTGCCATATGTGATAAGACCAACCACACCACTCAGAATTGTTGGTTCAATGGGAAGACCCAGAAAGGAAGTGGAAGAGGTGGATATGGCAACAATAGAGGCAGAGGTGGACACAACTTCAACAATAACAATAGAAGCTATAATAGAAGGGACTACAACAATTATTCAGAAGATCGACCACATGAAGACTCATTGCTTCTTATGAATCTAAGCCGCAAAGAAGGTAAAGAAGATGATCATTTGTTCTACATAGATTCAGGATGCTCGAATCATGTTGCAAGCAACATTGCTCTTCTATCTGACTTGGAAAGTCCAAAGCATAGACATGAAGTGCAAACAGGGAATGACACAAAGCACAATGTGGAGAAGATTGGTAATGTCAAAGCTTCCAATGGCAGGACAAACATCCTGAGTAAGGTTATCTATGTACCCACTATCACTAAAAACCTAATAAGTGTAGGCCAAATAGTTGAAAAAGGCTTGCAAGTTAGGTTCACCCAACATGGAGCTTTTGTGGAAGGTCCATGTCAAGGCTTCAAAAAGATAGCCCGAGGTGAGAAGCATGGTAGGCTCTTTACTTTTGAAGTAGGAGAAACCAGGAACATATCTCTATTCAACTTTGGGTCTCAAACCCTAATTGAGCTTGAAGTGTGGCATAAGAGAATTGCTCATGTGAATGAAAGAACCTTGAAGGATATATGTAGGGATAAAAGTGTTCTAGGACTGCTGAACATATCAAAGCAACACATGATCAACAGGTGTGATCCATGTCAGATTGGGAAGGCACAAAGACAACCATTCAACCACAAAGGCTACATCCACAACAACTTATTGGACTTAGTACATACATATGTATGGGGACCAAGTCAAGAACCTTCATTGGCAAGATCAAGGTATTATGTCTCATTTATTGACAACCATAGTGGATGGATTGGTCTATGCTTTATCAAGAGTAAGAATGAAGTGTTTGATTGCTTCAAGAAGTATCTTGCAAACATGTGGAGAATTATACAGGTAGATCACTAAAGAAGCTCAGATACGATGGAGGGGGAGAATACTTCTCCAAAGAGTTTGATGAGTTCTCGCAGGAAAAAGGTATCAAAAGGGAAGTGACTACTAGGTACTCTCCTCAACTAAATGGAATTGCAGAGAGGAGAAACAAGACACTGGTTGGATCATCCCGAACAATGCTTGAAGAGAAGAAGTTTCCACATTATCTATGGGCAGAAGCTATTTCAACTGCGGTGTACCTTGTCAATAGACCACTATCCAAATCACTTCAAGGTATGACTCCTTATGAAGCATGGCATGGAAGAAAACCTAGTCTTGGACATTGCAAGGTTTTTGGTTGTTTAGCTTATGTTCATGTACCATCACAAATAAGAGGTAAGCTAGATGAAAGGGCAACAAAGGCAGTGTTTATTGGATATGATTCAACTCAGATGGGTTACAGGTTCTTCAATCCTTCAACCAAGCAATTCACTACAAGTAGAGATATTCTGTTTGAAGAGCACATGTCTTGGTATGATGAAGACAAACAAAAGGTAAAACTACCATATGATCTTGACTCTGACTCTCATCAATTAGGAAGCAAGCATGATACACAGGTCCAGGATCGAAGAAGTGATACACATGATGACCAAGATGAAAGGGAAAAGGATTACATGCTATGAAGGTCAAGAGGCAAAGCAAAGATGCAAGACGTTGGAGAATGCTCCAAACAAGTACCTAGAAGATCAGCAAGAGAGAAGAAACAACTAGAAAGGTATGGATATGATTCCACATTTGTTACAAAGCATTCAATATACTTGGCAAAAGCCTCTATTTCAGAGGAACCCTCAACCTATGAAGAGGCAAAGGAAAACCCTAATTGGGAAAAGGCCATGAATGAAGAGATAGATGCATTGAAGGAGATGGACACTTGGGATTTGATTCCAATATCACCGAGTCAAAAGGTAATTGGTTGCAGATGGGTATATAAAGTTAAAAGAAATTCAGATAGATCAATTTGCAGGTACAAGGCAAGATTAGTTGCCAAAGGATGCTCACAAACTCATGGTATAGACTATGAGGAAACATTCTCACCAATTGCAAAGATGACTACAATTAGGACATTGATAAGTGTAGCTACTGCAAGGAATTGGAGACTCCTCTAACTTGATGTGAAAAATCCATTCTTAAATGGTTGGATAAGGGAAGAAGTATACATGTCACAACCACCAAGTTTTGAAAACCATAATCATCCATCTTATGTTGGCAGACTTAAGAAAGCATTGTATGGATTGAAACAAGCTCCTAGAGCTTTGAATTACAGGTTGGTTACATATCTTCAAGATCAAGAGTTCAAAGCTAGCAGCTCAGATCCTTCTCTATTCATCAAAAGGGATCACAATGAGGTTATCTATCTATGTGTATATGTAGATGATATTATTTGACAAGTGATGATCTAAATGGCATTCAAAGGATCAAGAGACACATGCAAGATGAGTTCAAAATCAATGAGCTAGGTGAGCACACATATTTCCTAGGTATGCAGGTGAGATACATAGATGAAGGAATGCATTTGACTCAAAGAAGATACATTAAGATCTTCTTCTGAAGTTCAAAATGGAAAACACTAAACCTCCAGGTACACCTTTGGAGATGAATCATAAACTAAGTGTTTATGAAGGTGAGAAAATCGAAGACATTAAAGAGTATCAAATCTTGGTAGGTAGCTTGATATATGCTACTCATACAAGGGTAGACATTTCATATAGTGTGGGAGTGCTTAGTCAGTTCATGCACTCACCGAGAATACCACACATGGATGCAGCTAAGAGAGTACTTAAGTATCTCAAAGGTATAATCAACGAAGGTATATTCTATCCTTACTCTTCAGATTTTGATATCAAAATCTACTCTGATGCACATTGGGCAGGAGCTAAGGATGATAGAAAAAGTACATCTGGTTACTTAGCATTTGCAGGTTGGAAGCTAGTGTCATGGAGTTCCAAGAAGCAACCAACAATTGCTTTATCCTCAACTAAAGTAGAGTACAGAGGCTTGACCAAAGCAACTCAAGAGGCAATATGGTTAAAAGCATCGTATTCAGATTTGGGACTTGTGAGTTCCAAACCTCACATATTTGGAGATAATGTAAGTTCCATGCATCTAACAGCAAATCCTTTTTTCCATGCGAGAACCAAGCACATAGAAGTCCATTACCACTTCATCAAGAAGCTCATGGCAAACGAGATTGACATTTCTTTTGTTCCCACTGAAAAGCAAGTAGCAGATATGATGATGAAGGCACTTGATGGAATAAAGCTTTGTAGATTCAAAGCTATGGCAGGTATTCAACCTATCAGAGAATGAAGACTCAAGCATACTTTAGCTTGAGGGGGAGCTATTGGAACATCAAGCTTACACTATGCTTGAGGTGGATTTGATCTACATCAAAGGTTATCGCATCGAAAGAATATCCGTTGGAGAGTTCTTTTTCTTATGCTCATTTATTGTATTTTTTTGAGAGATTTTTTATGTTCATTTACCTTTATAAAAGCCTTGAGCTTTACACATGTAAATATAGAAAAATAAAGCCCAAATCCCACGAATTTGTGGTGGTTGAAGTTGCATTCAATCAAGCAATCAAATCACCTAAAAGTAGATCAAAATAGATGTTCACTTTTCCTAGATTGTAGGAAAGTGAATTGATTCCCTCCAACAACCATTCCCACCTTCATTTGAATTCAAACTTCACTTGTAGAAGTTGTGGAACACTCCTAGAGTCTATATAAAGACTTGAAATCACTTTTACATTACATGGAAGCAATATGCATACACTTGTGACCATCATTGTCTTGCTCCTTCAATTATCTACATCATCTTCTTCGCCAGTAGTTCTCTTTTAGAGGTTGCTGCTCTCTCTCCAGAGCTCCAAATTGAGTGCAAGATGGTTCCTTGGAAAGATATTAGTGTCTAGTTTATGCCTATAAATTTGCATAGCATTTGGTTCAGTGGATTGGGAGGCATCTAAGTTTATCTGTCTCAGGGTCAATCTTTGCGTATTCCTAAAAAATAGGAAGTACCACCGGTGAATGTCTCATTCATTCCTTTAGCATATTTTTGCTTATTCCTTATAATTTTGTGCATTCTATATACTCAACCCTATGTGTATCACTCTCATAAAAGGATTTGTTTATAATTGTAATCACGCTAGTCGCTATGGGCATTTTAAGTTCATTGTCTCTTCCATAGATAGTAAGTTTTTTGAGCTAGTCGACCCGCGAACCTATCTGTTTTGTATCGACTCATTTTCCTTGATGCTCCAAAGTACATAATGTGTTTCTTTGCACTTATCACATGCTTATAAGGTCTATTTGATTCTCCATAAGCTCAAGGGCTGGTCTTGTTCCGATTGGTTAGACCAAACTTCATTGCCTAGAATCGTTTTTTCTACCTTCAACAAGCTTCTCCAAGTTCTTTCAGAGACGACAGACGTGAGAGAGGGGGGTGTTGGGAGCAGTCAGGGCACTTAGAGACCTACATGACAGGGGAGCCAACAAAGGGAGTTAGAACAAAGAGAAGGAACAAGTAGGCAAGGTAGTCAATGAAGATCCGGCAAGTAGGCCATTCAATTTTTTCCCAACTTAACCTCTTTGTAACAGTGATTTTCATCACTTCATGAACATTGTAAATACCATTTTAGGAAGACTCAACTACATTTTTTTCAAGTCGAGGAGTCCTCGAGCTTGAGGGATTAGTAGTATTTATGTACCAATTTTCATAATTTTCAGAGCTCGTTTGAGCCTCCAAAATAGCCTAGGAACCTATTTTTTAACTAGGTCGGACACTAGGTTTGGACAGGACCAAAGCTAGTCAAAAACTATAAAAGAGCTAGAGAGCTCATTTTTGGGGGGAGCTTGTTGTAGGTTTGAACTTGTATAGATTTGCTGTATGAGAACTCTTTTGCAATAGAAGTTACTCCATTGTCTCTCTCTTTGTTCTTGCCTTGTGTGTGTGTGTGTGTGTGTATGTGTGTGCATGTTTGTGTGCTTCTCACTCACACACTTGTGCCATCACCTGTTCAAGGTCTTCATACCATCTGCCTTGTTGAGCATTTGAGGGAAGGTCATCTGGTTCAAATTGGGTTGTGTGTGTCAACCTCTTGCCCATGATTTTCTCAATAGCTAAATTATACTTAGTCAGGTACATGAAGTATGGTTTATATTTTAGTCCGTTAATGGAAATATATCTGCATGGCACTAGTTCTGCAGCATAGGGAGACTAAAGAATTGTCTCATCAATAGCTCCCATAGCATGTAACTGAGCTTCGAAACATGCTTAGTGAGTCTTACCAAACTTTTCTACTATCTTCATCCATGTAGGTGTAGGTAGTTTGAATGTATCCCACCCTTCATCTATAACTCAACCACCAATGGCAGGTTGAGGTTCATATGCTTCTTCAAATCTGGCCTCCACTGGTTGGTGACTATTTCTTCTACCACAGGTATGTCAAGGGGTGAGTCAGGTGTGGGTATCACCAAGTGATCTAGTACCTGAGCTTGAAGGTCTAATACACGCACTCTTAATGTGTTCAATTATTCTAGGATTTCAGGCAGTGTGACTACTTGTATGGCCGATGGGCTCATAGATTCTTTGAGTCATAAATTGGCATTGTGGTTTTTGAGTGTCTAACACTCGTCGATTATTTTTTCATAATCTTCTAAAAGATATGCATGATCATCGAGTAGCATTTGCATTATTTCTTAGGGGACTACCTTGAAATGAATCAAATTGATCGGTTCTTATGGGTTGTCTGATGTAACTTCAAAAATTCCCCAGTTTTTTACTTGTAGATGCTGATTTTCTTCTTTGGTTGCTTCTAGGTGGTGTCTTAGGAGTCCCATATTTCTAGTTAGTTGGGCATTTCTGACGGCCTATTATGGCAATCGCTCTTCTGCATCTAGAATAGCTTCCTTGGTCTTATGCTCTAATTCCAATTCCATCATATGATATGTATTACAAAGTTCCAAATGGCATGCATTAAGTGATGAATTTTCAATAGTCAATGTGTTGAGGTTGGTGTGTAATTAGTTAGTTGTCTATTGCAAGGCCTGATAATGATGTCCTAATGAAGCAAACTCTTCACGAACTTGATGCATACATGAAAAGATTTGTTGAAATGTTGTATCTACTATGGAAGATGAAAATAATGATGGTGTGCTAAAAAATGCATGTTGGTGTTAGGCTTGGCTATTGGAGACTTCTTAGGCACCCAGACTTATCGAGTTATCATTGAAGGAGAATGTCTAGGTGGTGTTGAGCATGGTGGTTGATTGTGCTCCATCTTGGCTTCTTATCTTGAACTGGAGGAGATAGCCGATGGTTGCTGACCTTTGGGTACCCATATTTTCTTGTTGCATGTTGCCTTTGGATACCTGTGCTTCATCGAAGGGCTAGTGTGAAGTGGTCATCGGTTGGGATGTTTGAGTTGTATTTGACTTTCCCATGGTGGTGGTTAAGAGGTCTTGTGCCCACTTTTCTTTGAAAAAGAAGGGAGGTCCAACACATGCATGACTTGCCCATCATGTGGTGAGGCATTCTATACAATAGATCTAGGCAGCCATGTAGGAAGTGTGGAGGATGAGCCCGAGGGGACTATTGTTTCCATTTGTCTACCTATAGTGCCAGTTTGGTTGCTCATGGTCCCCATTTGTCCAGTGATAGTCCCAATTTGGCCACTAATTGTCCCTATTTGTCCAAAGATTGTCGCCACATGAAGGATCTGATCAAAGATCTTCCAGTCCTCCTTTGCATCCATTATATAGGGGCACAAGTTACTTTCCTCTGAGTGGGCATGGTCAGGGAATTCAAGTGGTATCATTCACATTTGGCTTTCTATCCTAAGCTAAAGAGAGAATTTTCTAATATTTAAGTCTACTGAGTGATCATATAACCAATCTTGGCCAAGAATGAGTGTTTCTATCAGGTCATCATCATGAAAAACTAGGAGCTTCTCCATCAAGGTTACATCTTCTATGAGAATAGGACGGTCCACCTCACCCATGCAAGCGGTTTCCATGCCTCCTAGCCCTATGAGATATGCCTCTATAGGATGCATTTCTAGTCGCATGTTCTGACAATGAGACCACCTAATCACACTACTTGCAGCACCTAAATCAATTAGCACCCTAATCTCCTTAAGAGCATTGCCTTGCCCTAGCATAACCATAATGAATGGTCTCCTATCCACTATGCTAGGACAAGCAGTTAACTTTGTTTGACACATTTCAATAAGATATATAGGGGCTTCTATGTTGATAAAGGAGGTTACTTGGAGGTCTTCTAATTGATTATAGCATTCCCTCCCTACACCTTGTCTTCTTAATTTCATACATCTAATGCATTCTAAGGCCTCTCCTGAGCTTCCTCTTTTATTCTTGTCTTTTCATCCTTGCACTTCTTTTCCAACATGAGTCATCTTAGCATGTCCTCGGTGAGAGGTTCTGTATAAACCTCTACCCTTCTATAGTGGCTAATTGTACCGCTCCACTCATTGAAAGCCTGTTTATAATCATAGGTCCATAACCACATTTCTCTAGCTTTCATGCATGTTGTTTCAACATATACACAAGGAGTAAATCTCCTTATTTCAAGCTTTGTCCTTCACATGTGCATCAAAATAGGTTTTCTATCTCTTTTTGGCTCCATATATTCACACTGCTTCACTCAACCTAGCTTCACGTAATCGTTCCAAGTCCATCATCCTTGATGATAGATGGTGGCCAGTCCATTGATGCTCTTGTGCAACCTTGAGGGTCGGTATCAAAAGGTCCGAGGGAAGCACTCCATTTTCACCAAAAACCATATAAAAGGGAGTTGCATTGAGTATCGTCTTGTAGGTCACTCGATATGCCCAAATAGTGTGATGTAACTATTTGTCCCAATCTAAATGTTTGTTGTTTATGAGTTTAGTCAGTAAATTGCAAAGGATCTTGTTAGTATATTTTGCTTGTCCATTGGCCTGGGGATAATATGGTGTAGACTTCTTGTGAATCACCATAAAATGATGTAACAAATATTCAATGAAGTTGTCTAGAAAGTGAGTCCTATTGCTCACCAGTTGTATAGGTAATCGATACCTTGTAAAGACATTCTCAAATACGAATTTTGCCATCGTGTGTGCATCATTCTTTTTGCTAACCTTAGCCTCTACCCATTTGGTGAGATGATCTATTGCTACAATGATGTATTTAGCATGAGTGCCATTAGAATGGGGGGTTAATTGGTCCAACAAAATCTATAGCCCACTTAGAGAATGCATGTCCTCCCATCATGGGTTTCAATGGAATCTCATCTCTGTGTGTTGGAAACTAAGCTCTTTGGAAGAAATCGCATCTCTTAAATTCTACCCAATTTTGAGGACGACCCAAACTTTGCCCAATTTTGAGGACGACCCAAGCCTATACTTGCGTTCTTCAGGCGATCATCTCAATCTAAACCATTAGGGAGAAAAGTGAGCCCTGCATGGGCCTTTTAGATTAAGGAGTGATTAGGAATGGACCAATGAGAGGAGGGCGGTGGACACAGTCTAGTCCTTTAATCACATAGGCTAAGCATAGACTTTCCTTGTTTTTGTGTGGTCAAACATGGCAAAACCAAGTAGAACTCGTGGGGTTCCTCTTGAGAATGTTTTTGGTCTCCTAACTTTTATGAAAAGGTGGAGGGCTAGTGGATATAGATTTGGGTGCAATCCACCAATGCTTTTGACTCCACTCATTTCTAGTCAATATTTCCAAATCAAGTAGCTTTGGAAAACTTTTCTTTGTTGGTAAATATGTTGCTCTACCAAAATCACATAATCCAATATAAGCATGCTCAACTTCAAAATGCAAAAGAATGTTCCTTGGATGGAGATCGTTGCAGGAAATATTGCAAGTGTGCAAAAATGATATTGTTTGCAACAATCCTTTGATCAGCTTCCAAATGTTTGTCTTCATAGTTGCTTTGTCTCCATCTGTGTCTTTAATACCTCTGTTTCATGGAATGTTTAAGTACTCTTTTTTCATTTTCTCCAACCACATGTTGTTGCTCTAGCACAATGGTGAGTACAACGTTAAGAAGATCCACCTCCTTAATGTCAATCCGCGGAAGAGATAGGAGTGATATGAAGATCATGAATATAAGATGTAGTGAGAGTGAAGGTGAGAAGCATAGAGATGTACACAAACATACAGACACACATGTAGGAGACAAGCAAGACACAATGGAAGGTAGGAAAATAGACTCTATTACTCAAGCTCTCAATTACAAGCTCAAAATAACTCTAAGCTCTTCTCTACTATTACAAACTAACCTCAAAAATGATCTCTCTAGCTCTATTTATAGTTTCTAGACTAGTTTTGATCGGTTTTACATCTAGTGACCGGCATAGTTAAAAAATAGGTTCTAGGTGCTATTTGAAAGGGTAAACGGAATCTAAAAATAGCCAAAATTGGTAGGCTCGTTCTACCTAAGCTCCTCAAGCTTGGGGACTCCTGGGCTTGCAGAAAATGGAGCTATGGATTACAGAATTGGTTGTTCTATGTTACATATGGTACAAAAGTGATGAAAATCACTATTGGGAGTTTTTGAAAAGTATTAATAGAACATATTTCTTTGAAAAAATAATCCAACTGGCTCCCACTACTTCCTTGTGCTCTGTCTTCACATACTTCCGCGTCGTCTGTGCCTCTGGCTACTACCAACACCCCCCTCCCTCTCACTTCTGTCATCCTCGTTGTTGTGGGGTATGTCGGATATAATTATGTAGTAGGTCATGAGTGAGGGGGTGCTCTGAAATGCAAGTACCTCTTGCAAGATCTGCTTCGAGTTTTTCCCGATCGATGGGTTGAGGTTCCTCTGGTGGCAAGAGTCTGTAGTGGGTGTAGTATACCATTTGTTCAGAGGCAAATAATTGGAGTAGATGTGTGGGCCTGATGATGAACACCTCTGAATGTTATTCCCAAAAATCGGTAGTAAACATCTCTTCGAATGTCATCTTATAGCATGCCGGTAGATATTTGATTCGACAGTGCCAGACAGCACACCCGGAGCGATGGTGTCGTACTCATATCATATGCTAAATCTTGATTGCCATGCACGAATCGTGGGGTGTTAACATGTGGTGCCTTGACGTGACAGAAGACTTTGAATACTATCTGCATCATGTCAAATATTTTGATAGTCATATGCGCTGCTACATCATTTCATCCTCGTTTGTATAGATTGTCGCCAATAAGTGAATAGTCTTGAGCTTCCTGCTCTAGACTGTGTTGTCGTGGTAAGGTCATTCTTGTCCAAGTACACCACTAAGGGTTCACTCCATTCTAGTGTGAGAGACACATGATAAAACGTAGCATGTTCTACTGGTGTTCTTTCACAACAAACAGGGCATTCTTTACACAACTTGTAGACATCTTCTTCCATAGAAGGCCAATATACTCCTAGTCTATGCAGAGTCTGCAATGTACGATGTTTTATTTAATGTGCCTACGTGTGCTAATTGCAACCAATTCTCATGTTCTGATTCATCTACACAACAAGCAAAAATCTTTTGATTATCCTGTTTATATATACTTCCTTCTATTATTTGATATCTCTGAGACTTGGTAATTTCTCCTTCGTTGATCCTAATCCTATGATTCTTGGGTCCATATGTGAGAATAGGGACAATAGGTGTAGCTCAAGCGTAAGCACCACCTCCTTTACTTGTCAATCCGCGGAGACGTGAGGACCGGTATGAAGACCACGAGCAAGTGAAGGCACAAGTGCGTGAGTGAAAGCACACAAACATGCACACACATACACACACACGCGCACAAAGTAAGATCAAAGAGAGGAACAATGGAAAGCTTAGATTGCAAAAGATTTCTCTTACAAAAGTTCTATTCTCTAACAAGCTAACCCCAAAAATGAGCTCTCTAGCTCTTTTTATAGTTTTTTGACTAGTTTTGGCCCTGTCCAGACCTAGTGTCCGGCCTAGTTAAAAATTAGGTTCCAGGGCTTATTTGAGGGCTCAAACGAAGTCTAAAAATTATGAAAATTGGTACGATGGTACTTCTAATACTCCTCAAGCTCGAGGACTCCTCGACTTGAACAAAATGGAGTTACTAAAAATAGATAATGGTATTTACAATGGTTTTTAGTGATGAAAATCACTATTTTTGTAGGGGATTCTTCTGAAAATTTGACATACACTTCTTGGAGCTCCCTACTTGCTCCCTTTCCTTGTGTGTCCACCTTTTGATGTGCTTCCATGCTTTGTCCTTGACTTTGAGCTTCAACACTCCCCCCCCTCTCGAGTCTGTCATCCCTGACAGACCCTTGTTGGAAGGGCTGTTCTATGTAGTGCTTTGAGAGGTGGTGTCCATCCGTTGTATGAGCTGGTTCCTTGGATTCCAGCAAGAATGTGTCGTTGTGAGCTTTCAAAACTGCAAGTTGCTCAAAAGAGGTTGTCAAGAGTGATTTGGAGCAACTACTGGCTTCAATTTGCTTCAGAGATATGGATGTTGTTCCCATGACGTCCGCTAGCTCTTCCAAAGATGATGTTGAGAGCAGTCATGCCAACTACTCATAACCCATAATGAATGATGGGTAAGTGTGTTCGTGCCTGGGTTGAAAAAAGTATGTGCCTTGTGCATGGCCTTGTAATGTAGCCCTACGCATGCTTACTTGGAAAATGCATTGGAAGAAGTATGGTGCAAAAATTGCGGTTCTTGAGCTAAGTGCTCAAGGGTATGCTGACGAAGAGGTTTCCTAAACTATCATGGTTATGGTGTTTCCAGAGTAAAGATACTTACCATGGAGAAGGTTGATGGATGTTTGTCTCTTCGTGTTGTACACTCGGCCTTTGGGATGGAACCTTGTTGATGAATGTCCATGTTGATTGTCCACTGATGAGATCTTTTGAGTGGTGGATCCCCTCTCCTCTTTTCAAAGCAACATTTGTCACTAACAATGTGCATTTCTGAGCTTGGGCTCATGCACGTTCATTTCCCTATATTGACACTCAGAGGAATATTGGACACGTGCCGGTTTCTAAGAGATTACCATGCTGATTGACATAGACCATTCACCAGTGCTACTGTTCCATACTGGTTCAGGAAATACTGAGAATTGAATTGCTTTATATTCCTTGGCAAGCAACATCGGGTAACTACACCAAGCTGAGTTTCACATATTCTCTTTAGCTCACCATACGCAGGAGTCTTCTCCTCCAGAACTACCTTTTGCAGATATCTCCTTGGCTGCTCTGGTATATGAAGTAGTTAAGCATCACTCAAGTTGCGGACCTTCAAGCTCTTCATTCCTACTATGGTAAGAGAAAATCATAGTTGTAGATGCCATGTTCATGCCAAATGCTTGTCATCTACAAGATAAGGCAGCAATAATCTCACTGCTGGCCGAGACACACTTCTATCCAAATTGATAAATGCCTAGTAAACAACAGTTCCACCTTCAACTCAGCATGACTCATTCATGTTTCATAAGCCAAACCTGGGAACAAGCTCTCTCCCACTTTTCTTTCTCCCCTTTTTTTTTTTTTTTTTTTTTTTTGAGGAAAAGGATATCAAAAAACAAGAACACAAAAGTTAGTATCAATAGAAATGTTTGACATATGTCACTGTGCTCTTGTGCATGGGATTCTCAAGTGTGTCTATGCACAGCCGTGTAATGTGGCCCTATATCAATGCATACTTTGGAAATGCATGACCTGAATGGTGCAAAAGACAGGGTTGTGCAAGGAACACATGGTGGTTGCTCGTCCGAGGCTTTCGATGTTATTTGTGGAGGTTGATGCTGACCTTGGTGGAGGTATCCATTGAGTCTCGAACTGATGTAATCCTCCTTATTGGAGTCCATTTTAGAACATCATTTGGCACTGTAGAGGTCACTTCAGGCGTCTTCCTCTTTGGATGCGTTCTGAACTGTGGTATCCAGTGTGGTTGGCGCTTTGGTTCGATGGAGGCTGCTTGTACTTTTGGCTTCCAAACCCATATCCTTTTTGCACGTCTTCCTACTTTTCTTGAAGAGTTGATTTGATCTTCTTCCGGTCTCTGTACGTGGTTCTTACCCTCTTCTCTTTTTGGCTTCTTGGTTGAGACCTTTCGCATGTGGGAGAACATAGGTTGTTGTGGATGTAAGAGCTTCTTAGGTACCCACATTTGCAATTGCCCTTGTTGAGCTGCAGCTAACTTCTTAGGCACCCAAACTTGTTGGATACCTTGTGATTGAGCTTGTCCGAGCTGCTTTCTTCGTCTTCTGACTTGGTTGGCTTGCCTGGATGGAATTTGTGGGGGCAAGGTTGGTGGTTGCTCTCCTTTGCGTACCCACATCTGCTTCATGCTCTGAACTGCTTTTTTATCGAATGGTGTCTTTCTATTTGATGTAGCAGTTGTCGTGAATGGTTGTGTTTGCTTGTGTGGTGGACTCACAACTGTGGCTACTTGATTCTTTGGAGAAGAAGAAAGATCCACCCGCCTTCGAACCTGGTCTTCCACGATTGACTCCTTCTGCATCATAGAGCTTCTGACACATACAACATCTTCTTTCATATGATTAGTCTTGGAAGAACTAAGAGAGTGTGTGGTGCCATGATTTAGGAGCATGCAGTTTCCTAATTCTAATGTAATGCATTGTTCATGTACCCAAACTTGAAGAATTTGACTTCTTAGGTTTAAGTTAACTGCATGGTCATAGATCCAATCTTGACCCAGGACAAGTGGTTCTGTAAGGTTCTCATCTTGACATACTAGCGCTTTGACTTTCATTGGAACATCTTGAAGGTAGATGGGAAGTTCCACCTCGCCCAAACAAGGGGTTTCCACACCTCCCAATCCTATGAGATAAGCTTCTATGGGATTGATGTTCAACTGCAAGTCTTGGCAGTAGGAAAGTCTAACTGCACTACTTGGTGCACCTGAGTCAATCAATGCTTTCACCGTCCTTGCACCCTTCCCTTGTCCTATCTTTATGGTCACAAAGGGTCTTCGGTCAATGACCTGAGAAGTCGCTATGCCTGACTTTTGACACATATCCATGTGATATTTTGGGGCTTTTGAGTTGACATCTAGGCCTAATCGCCTTAACTTATTTCACCTAATACGCTCTCTGGCCTCTACCTGTGCTTCTTCTCTCACTCTTAACTCTTCTTCTTTTCGCTTCTTAGCAGTATTGAGTCTCATTAGCATATCCTCAGTAAGAGGTTCTTGATATAGCTTGACTCTACAGCCACTAATATAGTTTGGCAAGATATCTCCTTCTAGAGTGGCCAACTGAACTGCACCACTAGTGGAAATTCTATTAACGATCATGGGTCCGTATCCTCTTTTTTCCAACTTACGGGCATGTTGTTTTAGTGTGTATACCAACACTAGATCTCCCTCTTTCAATCCCTTATCCTTGATGTGTGCATCAAAGTATGCCTTTTGCCTCTTCTTTGCAGCGTAGATGCCTGCTGCCGCTCGTAGCCTCGTCTCACCCAAGCGTTCGAGATCAAAGATCCTAGAGGACAATTCATGCCCATTCCACTCATACTCTTGTGCTACTTTTAAGGCAGGGATTAAGAAATCTAATGGTAGCACAGCGTTCTGTCCGAAGACCATCTGAAATGGGGTGGCGTTGAGTACCGTTTTGTAGGCAACTCGATAAGCCCAAACAGCATGATGAAGTTGTTTGTCCCAATCAGAGCGTTTATTATTTACCAGTTTTGTCAATACGTTACAGAGGATCTTATTGGTACTCTCGGCTTGTCCGTTGGCTTGTGGGTGATAGGGGGCAGATTTCTTATGTATCACCAAGAATTCTTGGAGAAGATTTTCAATGAATTCATTCAAGAAGTGTGTGCCTCTATCGCTCACCAACTCTATTGGTAGTCCATATCTCGTGAACACATTCTCGAATAAGAACTTAGCCGTAGTCTGAGCATCATTCTTCGTTGTGGCTTTGACTTCTACCCACTTTGTAAGGTAATCTGTGGCTACAATGATGTACTCTGCATGGGATTTTCTAGCTGGGGGGTTAATAGGACCTATGAAGTCTATGCCCCACTTCAAAAATGCACGTCCTCCCATCATTGGCCTCAAGGGCATCTCGTCTTTTCTCACTAGATATTGTGCACGTTGGCATGTGTCACATTTCTTCACATAGGTATGTGCATCCATATGAAGAGTGGGCCACCAAAGTCCTGAGAATAGAATGGTCTTGATCACTCGGTCAGGACCAAAATGTCCACCTGCAACACCGTTGTGTGCAGTTTCTAAGACTTTCAAATAATCTGATTCGTGAACGCACAGTCGTAAGTAACCATCTTTGCCTCTTCGGTATAGGTTGTCTCCTACTAGGGCATAGCCTTGAGCCTCTTGCTCCATGCTTCTTCTTCTTGCTAGACTAGCCTCTTTGGGTAATCTTCCCGATCTCATAAACTCTACCAATGGAGCACTCCAATCTGGAATTAATGACACTTGATAAAGGATCGCATGCTCCACTGGGGGTTTCTCTCTGCACCTTGGACAATTCTTAATCCACTCATGTATTTCTTTGTCCATGCTAGGCCAATACACTCCTAAACACTTTAGATTCTGCAATGTTCATTGTTTAGAATAGTGATTTCCTAGCATTCCTTCATGGGCTTGTTGCAACCAACTACTATGTTCATCATCCTCCACACAACAAGCTAATACACCCTCAGTATCTTGTGTACATGCTTCCTGCTAATATGTGATATTTTTGTGATTTTACAATTTCTTCTTGTGATGTTTTCACATTCTTATTTGCAGGGCCAAAGGTTAGGACTGGTACCAACTTATTTGCCCATTTAGGAACAACTTCTAAATTGAACAGATAAGCATCGGGTAATTCGTCAGACACTCCTTGCGGTGACTCTCCTGAAGTGATGCGAGAAAGGTGATCTGCCCGAAGGTGGGTTCTACCTTTCCTGACAACAACTTCAAAGTCATATTCCATTAGTAAGAGGAACCATCTTACTAAGCGTCCAGTATTGCAAGGTTTATTGACCAAATATAACAAAGCTTGATGATCAGTGAAAAACTTGAACTTGTTGGCCAATAAATAGTGTCTAAATTTCTTCACAGCATATACCATGCCTAAGCCCTCTCGCTCAGTTGTGGTATAGTTCCGTTCAGCTACAGTGAGCTGTCTACTAGCATATGCTATGGGCAAATCTAAGTTTCCTTCACTAGTGGGTTGTGCTAGCACACATCCTATGGCATGATTGGATGCATCCACATGGACATGGAATGGTTTATTCCAATCAGGAGTGGTGAGTATTGGTGCCGTGCACAAACGTTTCTTCAGTTCGTTGAAAGAATTCTCGCCTTCGTCGTTCCACTCAAAATTAGACAACAAGGCATAAAGGGGTCTAGCTATGATCGCATACATGTGGATAAACCTACGGTAGTATCCACAATGGCCCATAAAGGCTTGTACCTCTTTAATATTCCTTGGCCTTGGTAGCTCCGCTATGGCTCGTACCTTATCTTCATCTATTGAGATTCCATTCTTAGAAACAATATGACCTAAGATTTTACCTTGACGCACCATAAACACACACTTTTATGGGTTCAGACACACTCGATATTCTCTACACTTGTTGAAGATTTGTCTGAGCTCAGGGACGTGAAACCTTCTTTCTTGGGAATGAGCACATAAATCATCCACATACACTTCTAAGCTCTTTCGCAAGAACTCTTTGAAGACATGACACATGAGCCTTTGGAATGTTGCAGGTGCATTGGTGAGCCCAAATGGCATCACACGAAATGCAAAGATTCCCCACTCTGTGGCAAAAGCTGTTTTGTGTTGATCTTCTGGGGCAATGGCTACTTGATTGTAACCTGAAAATCCATCCAGGAAGCTATAAACTTCCTTGCCTGCAACACGCTCCAAAAGGTGTTCTGTGATTGGAAGTGGATAACTATCTCTAATCGTAGCGGCATTAACTTTTGTAAGGTTAATACACACTCGCAACTTCCCGTTCTTCTTGGGTACCACAACAATGGGGGACACCCATTCGGTATGCTCAATCTCATAGATGAATCCAGCTTCAATCAACCTATCAATTTCTTCTTTTATTTTGGCTGCATAGGTATCATTATATGTGTAGGGCTTCTGTTTGGTGGGCTTAGCATCAGCAGTCATGGGGATAGTATGAGAGCATATTCTTGGATCTACCCCTTTCAAGTCTCTATAGTGCCATGCAAACACATCCCTATATTCCCTTAATAGAGCTATGAGCTCCATTTCTTCTCTTGCACTTAGGTCATCTCCTATATATGTGCATCTCTCTTCGTTCTCTTCAATGGTCACTACAATCTTCTTGGCCTTTTCTTTATTATCATATGATTCTCCTATGATGGCCTCTCTCTTAGGCATTCGTACCAAAATTTTGCGGTCGTCAACTTCATATTTCTTGAAGTTTTCTGGTACTTCAAACAATGATTCCTCCTCTTCTTGTTTCACCGCTTTTCTTTTCTTTTTCTTTTGACTACTCTCACTTCCATCCTTTGAGTTTACTGCTTTAATACTTGTGAGAGGTTCTTCTTCTTTCTGGGTGAACACTCCTATATCTTCTAGATAGTGCTGCTCTGAGTTAAAGCAACTATCCATCACAATAGACTCCAGATCATCGTCATTCTCTTCTTCTTCTACGACATCACTAGGGTCACATTCTTCTAGCAAGGGTTGACACATGAACACTGAGATATCATAACCCTCCTCATCACAATGAGGTGTCCACTGTTCCTCATTGACAGCAATGTCCATGGTGGCTAAGATTTCTGGCCAGCCATGAGGCTCAAACTCCTCATCTGGAAAGATCATCGGTGTGTAGGCTGGGTCTCTAACTGGTCTCTCTCCTAGCGAAGTTCCTTCTTCTCTTGCCTTTAAACGTTTTTCCTCTTCCTTTGCGACCTTGCACATCCACAAATGAGTGTCTTCATGCAGCCATGATGGATCAGGTGAACTTTTAGAATGCATAGAGATGGAATCTTCTTTCGCTTTGTGGATAGAATTCCACTGTAGGGGTGGTACATCTCTGAAGGTGTAATCCTTCAAATTGACCTTGGTGGTGACCCCTAAGTGCTGTAAGTACAAGGAGTTAGTTCCCCAATCCTGTACTATTTGCAATTGTCGTAGGAAGGGTCTTCCTAGGATCATCTCATAGACATTATTTTTCTCAAAGTCACATATAGCAAATGTGTGCTCAAACTCTACACCACAAGTGGTTAGAGTGATCCCTTCTAGCAATCCTAGAGGTCTTTCAAAATGACCATCAGCCATTTGAAGCTTCATTCTAGTTGGTCTTAATGTGGGCTTGCCCCATTGCTTCCACAAGGAGGTGGTCGCAATAGCAACACCATCACCTGAATCTATGATTGCTTTGGTTGTGTAACCTTGGTAGGTGATTGGGAGATAAGTATTACCTTCTTCACCCTCACACATGTCCCCTATTTTGTCTAGAGGTATCTCTGGTACCCTTTGCTTGGAGCCTGCTTTTGGCATGTTGGAATCAAGTTCTGGAACCTGATCCTTCACATGATTCCAAAGCTCAGGTTTTGCTTTGAGCAGCTCTTCTACAGTGAGATGACACTGAACCTTAGTGTTCTTCACGACATCCGTGTTCCTTGGAACCACTGAGTCTTCATTTCTTACTAGTATTGTGGGAGCTCTAATCTGGAGAGATTCAGATTCCCATGGGCCTGGAAATTGAGGCAGTTCTTCTAAGGTATTAGATTCAAAATCTAACCTTTTGTCTTCTTGTTGTTCTGCTTCATCTCCGTAAATAGATGGGATGTCTTGGGGAAATTGATCATGAAGATCATCAATCTCAGGAATAGGAGGGGAATTACCCTTCTCCTTGGCCCATTTCTCTTCTTGTATTTCCCGTAAGAATTCTTGAGAGTACTGTTGAATTGAAGGAGGTATTCCTGGATCCGTGGAATTAGGAACATAAGCTCCCATTGGTGGTGAGCTTCCTCTTTCAATAACTGGTTGAGCCTGTGGAGGTAAAGAAACTTGTGGTTTGTGTACCAACTGCTCTAATCGTTCTAGTAAGCCCTGGAAATGCAAATCCCCTTTGACAGAATTTGTCTGATTGAACTTTTGACTAGTCTCAAGTATAGCTTGAGCTTGTTCTACCATTTTCATGCACATTTTCATCCGTTCAATCTCTAAGTCCGCTCTAGGGTAACTCTTGTCTAGGTTTGCAGCTGTAGGCCCTTCTTGAAGTCGAGCCTGGTAGGCCTTGAACATCATGTCCAAGCCTTCTGGGGTTGGATCTGCAAGAACAGACCCTGGTTGTGGTCTATTTACAATGGGTGGTGGGGTGGGATGAGGTGGAGTGGATGGAGTTTCGGCATGCGAGGGGTTTTGAGATGCAATGTCTTCTATTTTTGTTTTTGCATCTTTCAAGCTTTCTTCTAGTTCCGATAACTTTTTATTCCACTTACGATTGGCCTTTTCTCTGGTATCCTTCCATGTTCTTGTTTTCCTCTTACTAGGCTCTCCTGATTCACTCGACTCTGATTGCTCTGCTGGTTTATCTTGTTTTAATGCTTGTGCCCTAGTAACTGCCTGTATAGGTGCCACATTACTGCTACTTGAACTTGAATCCGCCACTAAGCCTACCACATTAATGGGTGTAATCTTGGGTGCAGTGGAGGGGTTTCTTGGACAATCTCTGGGGAGATGGTCTTTGCCACAATCAGGGCAAAAAGCCTGTATTGTGATAGCCTGTCCTTGACTCGGAGATGATGGGTGGGGACAGTCACGAATGAAATGATCACCTTGACATCTAAAACAAGATCCTCTAGGGGCTTGTGGTCTCATTTGTCTCAATTGGGGCCTAGGGTTAGGATTTGTGTACATGACATTGGAGTATTCTGGCTCCCAATTTTGCTCCATAGGTGGTGCCTCATATTGATACGAGTAAATCTCACTCTGTTCAGGTGACTCTGTGTAATACGCATGTGGACTACCTTCATGGGAGTAGTCTGAACTATGAGCATGAGAATCATTATCTGGTATCCATGGGGTTAGGGGCACCAATGCTCTATTTAGATTTTCCTCTCCCACAGTATATTTGACTCGAATCACGTTGGCTGGAGCTGGCGGTTGGTTTCCCAAGACAGGTTGTGGCCTATATGGTACCTGATATTGTTGTTGTGGTCTATAATATGGCTGTTGGTATTGGTTCTGATACCTACCTTGTGGGTAAGGTTGCTGATAATTCTGTCTAACAGCCTGCCTATTGTAGGGACAATCTTGAGCCGTGTGGTTTGTGTATTTTCTCTCAATAGTGCAATATGGAGCATTCCTTTCTCTAATGTTTTGGTTTTGCATTGGGCATACATTAGCCATGTGGTCGCCCCCACAAGTATAACACCGATTCACTGGAGTGACTCTCTGTGTTTGTTTATTTTGGACTCCTAGCTTCTTGGCAACTTGCTCAGCTATCTCCTCTATTTCCGTGGAGATTTTTGAAGTATGACTAGTAGAACTATCTGAATCCTTATAGAGTTTGGATAATCCTAACTCCTCACCCAAGTTATCTTCTATGTCAATGCATGTCCGCACGCACTCTCTATGGATCTAGGCTCTTTCAAATATACGTACGATCTTAACTTTGTGCTCAGTAAGCCATCTAAGAACAAAGCCACTTGTTTGGCTGGTGTGGGTAACTCGGGAGCAGGGCATCTTTCTAGGTACTGTCTGAACCTTCTACCTGCTAGTCGCACTGTTTCTTGGGGTGTCTGCTTGAAACTGTGGATCAAGGATGATATGTTATGCCTGATACCACTCTTGGAAAATTCTACAATGAATTCGTCTAGCAGTTGACATATATTGCGATAGTTGCGACTACTCAATGGTTGAAACCAAGCCAAGGCAGTGCCCTTAAGAGTCAAACCAAATGCCTCGTACTGGGTGAACAAGTCCTCAACCTGTTCAGCTCTTAACACTTGTTTGAACTCGGCCACATGATCATAAGGATCTCCTGACCCGTCAAAATAATTCTTCATTGCCTTGATCACTTGAGTGGGTCTAAGGGTTCTTGGGTGCTCTCGGGGTCTAGGCAATGGAAAATCATGTTCATCTCTTTGTTGCCTATGTGCTTGATGTCTCTCTCTTTCAGGTCTTTCATTTTCAAATCCTGATCTATTCCTGCCTACGGTGTATGCAAAACTTACCTCAGGTCTCTCTCTAGCTCTTTCTCTCTGAGCTTCATGAGCGTGGGATGATCCTATTCCTTGGAGGCCATGGGAAACATTGGATCTTGGTGGGGGGAAAATCAATTCATTCTTCCATGTATATGCATGTCTATCATGTTCTGTTACCAAGAAAATTTTCTCTGATGTGTTATCCAGGTAGACAAATTTGCCTGGTATCTCTGGATCCTTGAACTCGTAGATGATGACTATGCCCAATTGGCTAGGTTGATCTGGCTTGAATCTCCAAAAGGCTTCCTCTATTTCTCTATTCAAAACTAGTTCTATGCTTTTGTTGTCTTGAGGGATCCAGTCCGGAGTGATCACTCGGGTCAAAACTGACTTACCTCTAGGAGTCTGGGGTCCTTGTCCTACGTTTCCTTGTTCTAGGTCTCCTATTTCATTCTAAGGAATGACATTTCCAAACTCATCAGTCCTATCTGGTAGGTTGGTGACCACATACATGGTTCCTTCCTTATCAATGTATGAAACCTCTTCGAACTTGACCACCGGGTGTTCAAGTCCAAAGGATTGATCTGGATTTTTGAGTTGGACCACTGATCGCCTCAGACCATCCTCATAGATGCGAGCACCTAATTGGTTGGTCCGAATATATTCCAACTGTGTCTTATAGGGACCTTCTGGTGTTTGTAGATGGGCAATCCCTGAGCCACCTGCAGTTTTTCCCATACTAAAAGACATTTCTGAATCACTTGTGTCTGAACTTAGTAAAAGATGACCACTTAGTTGTTGTGCCCAAGACTTGGATGTATGGTTGACACTAGCCTCAGAAGATCTAATGCTTTGTTTATCCTTGCCTAAGTGTCTACCAGATCTCAGGTTCATAAGCTTTAGTCAAGAGTCCAAATTTCCCCTTGGTATGGTTCAAAATTCTTTGAAGTCCCCTTGGTTCCCTAGTCCCACTTGAGGTTCAACTTCAAATTATCCTATCTCAAAATCAACGCGTTATTCTTGAAAAAAAACAGTTGAGATCGTGTAGGATTTGAAACGAGCTTTCCAACGAGCTATAGAGCTCAAAAAATGGACTTTGGATGAAAAAGTTATGCCAATTCAGGCTCCTGGGGGTCAAAACGGGCAAACAGGACCTTTGGAGAAAATCGCGATTTTGTGAACTTTCAGAGAATCGCGATTTTGTGAACTCAGAAAATCGCGATGTTGAGCACAAAATCGTGTTTCTGAAAATCGCGATTTTGATCACAAAATCGTGTTTCTGAAAATCGTGTTTTTTGACATGAAAATCGCGATGTTGATCACAAAATCGTGTTTATGAAAATCGCGATTTTGACTCAGAGAATCGTGATTCACAAAATCGTGTTTTTTTGCTGAAAATCGTGATTTGTGAGAATCGCGATTTTGAGCCCACTAAAAATCGTATTTTCTCAGAATCGTGTTTTTAACAAGAAAATCGCGATTTTGATCACAAAATCGTGTTTCTGAAAATCGTGTTTTTTGACGTGAAAATCGCGATGTTGATCACAAAATCGTGTTTATGAAAATCGCGATTTTGACTCAGAGAATCGTGATTCAAAAAATCGTGTTTTTTGCTGAAAATCGTGATTTGTGAGAATCGCGATTTTGAGCCCACTGAAAATCGTATTTTCTCAGAATCGTGTTTTTAACAAGAAAATCGCGATTTTGATCACAAAATCGTGTTTCTGAAAATCGTGTTTTTTGACGTGAAAATCGCGATGTTGATCACAAAATCGTGTTTATGAAAATCGCGATTTTGAGCACAGAATCGTGTTTTAGAGAATCGTGTTTTTTGATATGAAAATCGCGATTTTGAGCACAGAATCGTGTTTTTGAAAATCACGATTTTGACTCAGAGAATCGTGATTCACAAAATCGTGTTTTTTGCTGAAAATCGTGATTTGTGAGAATCGCGATTTTGAGCCCACTGAAAATCGTATTTTCTCAGAATCGTGTTTTTGGCATGAAAATCGCGATTTTGAGCACAGAATCGCGATTTTGAGCACAGAATCGTGTTTTAGAGAATCGTGTTTTTTGACATGAAAATCGCGATTTTGAGCACAGAATCGTGTTTTTGAAAATCGCGATTTTGACTCAAAGAATCGTGTTTTTTTTTCACAAAATCGTGTTTTTTTGCTGAAAATCGTGATTTGTGAGAATCGCGATTTTGAGCCCGCTGAAAATGGTATTTTCTCAGAATCGTGTTTTTGGCATGAAAATCGCGATTTTGAGCACAGAATCGTGTTTTAGAGAATCGTGTTTTTTGACATGAAAATCGCGTTGTTGAGCACAAAATCGTGTTTCTGAAAATCGCGATTTTGAGCAAACAAACGTGATTACACAGAATCGCCTTTTTTCTTCACCAAATCGTGTTTTTTACTGAAAATCGTGATTTGTGAGAATCGCGATTTTGAGCACAACCACAGAATCGAGATTCTGAGAATGACCACAGAATCGTGATTTTTTCAGCCAACTTTTAGGCGGGAAAACAGAAAATCGTGATTTTTCAAAAAATTTTGAATTTTCACAGAATCGCGATTTTCATCACAGAATCGCGTTTTTTGGCGGGAAATTCAAATTTCTGAGCGCCGGCTATGGCGAGCTCCGTATGAGCAGAAAACCATGAAAAAAACACAGCGCTTGCTCTCCCTTACTTCTCCTAACTCCTTCCCACACAATAATGCATGAAAAATGGTATGAAGATGGTGAAAATGCACTAAAAAACAAGAATTTTCTATGAAGAAGAAGGTGGAAGAAGAAGGTGGAAGAAGAAGGTGGAAGAAGGTGGAGATGATGATGATGATGAAGATGAAGAGGAAAAAACAGAAAATGAACTGAAATGACAGTTTTTTTACCTTCCAACGTCGCAAATCTACGATCTTACCATCACAACGCTCGTCCTCGAAGCTCTCTCCCCGGCAACGGCGCCAAAATTTGGTGTAGCTCAAGCGTAAGCACCACCTCCTTTACTTGTCAATCCGCGGAGACGTGAGGACCGGTATGAAGACCACGAGCAAGTGAAGGCACAAGTGCGTGAGTGAAAGCACACAAACATGCACACACATACACACACACGCGCACAAAGTAAGATCAAAGAGAGGAACAATGGAAAGCTTAGATTGCAAAAGAGTTCTCTTACAAAAGTTCTATTCTCTAACAAGCTAACCCCAAAAATGAGCTCTCTAGCTCTTTTTATAGTTTTTTGACTAGTTTTGGCCCTGTCCAGACCTAGTGTCCGGCCTAGTTAAAAATTAGGTTCCAGGGCTTATTTGAGGGCTCAAACGAAGTCTAAAAATTATGAAAATTGGTACGATGGTACTTCTAATACTCCTCAAGCTCGAGGACTCCTCGGCTTGAACAAAATGGAGTTACTAAAAATAGATAATGGTATTTACAATGGTTTTTAGTGATGAAAATCACTATTTTTGTAGGGGATTCTTCTGAAAATTTGACATACACTTCTTGGAGCTCCCTACTTGCTCCCTTTCCTTGTGTGTCCACCTTTTGATGTGCTTCCATGCTTTGTCCTTGACTTTGAGCTTCAACAATAGGCTTAGCCCATTCCGGCACTATCTCAAGGTTAAACAAATATGCATCCGGTAATTCATCCGCTATTCCTTCAGGAGCTTCTTCTGCGGTTAATCTTGAGAGGTGGTCAGCTCTAAGATAGGTCTTTCCTTTCTTGACTACTACTTCAAAGTCGTACTCCATGAGTAATAGAAACCAACGTATCAATTGTCCAGTATTACAAGGCTTATTGACTAAGTACAATAATGCTGATCCATGAAGAACTTGAACTTATTTGCCAACAAATAATGCCTGAATTTCTTAACTGCGTAGATCATTCCTAATCCTTCTCGTTCCATAGTGGTGTAATTCTTTTCCACTACATTCAACTGTCTGCTCATGTAAGCTATAGGGAGATCTACATTACCTTCATTCGTGGGTTGTGCCAACACACATCCTATGGCATAATTGGATGCATCCACATGTACATGGAATGGCTTCAAAATAAAGATATTCCTCTTCTGTGGAACAGAAGGGTTCCATGATAACGGATTCTAGGTCCTCGTCATCACTCTCGTCTGGCTCATGGATCAATTTGGTGTATTCTTCTAGGATAAAGTCTTCCTCAACAGGTTCGATCATGAAAATGGAAATATCATACCCATCCTCATCACAATGAGGGCTCCATTGTTGTTCATTAACTGCTATGTCCATCGTAGCTAAGATTTCTACCCAACCATGAGGCTCGAATTCCTCATCTAGAAATACTATAGGTGCATAAGATGGGTCTTGAAGGGCTCGTGGATGTTGTTCTGAACCTAAAGTCCTTGCTTCTAACCGTTCTTCCTCTTGCTTGGCTACTTTACACATCCATAGATGAGTATCCTCACGCAACCATGAGGGGTCTGATTCCAATGAGTGTACCGATTTTGTTTCCTTTTGTGTCTTATGGATGGTATTCCATTGTATTGGGGGTACATCTTGATGGGAATAGTCTTTAAGATTGACTTTAGTAGTCACTCCTAAATGTTGCAAGTACAAAGAATTAGTTCCCCAATCTTGTACGATTTGCAACTCACGCATGAATGGTCGTCCTAAAATCATCTTGTAAGCATGATTTTTCCCAAAGTCACAAATGGCAAAAGTATGGTCAAATTCCACACCACAAGTGGTGAGAGAAATGCCTTCTAGTAAGCCTAATGGTTTCTCTATACGTCCGTCAGCCATTTGTAGCTTCATCCTGGTAGGTCTTAATGCTTTCTCTTCTTGTATTTCTCTCAGAAATTCGTGTGAACACTTATGTATGGAAGATAGGTTGTTGTTAATTTTTGCATTTGGTACTTGAGACAGGGATGGTGCATTCCTTTCCTGTGTCTCCGAAATATTAGGGTTCCTATGCCGATTCTTTTTCTCCTTGCTATCGATCAAGCATTCTAGCCTCTCCAGTAGTCCTTGAAAATGTAATTCAGGTTTTTCCATGTTATTCCAATTAAGATATTGTGAGGCTTCAAACATTTTTTGAGATAATTCTACCACCTTCATACAAAGTTTAGTTCTCTCAATTTCTAGATTTGCTCGTGGATAATTCTTACTCATTTTTGCTATCTGGGGTCCTTCCTTTAATCTATCCAGATATGCCCAAAACATCATGTCCAAATTTTCTGGTATGGGTTCCACTAAAACTCATCCTGACTTTTGAGCTGGGTTCTCTTAAATCGATTCTTGAGAAGTCAATTCTAGGATTTTGGCTCTAGATTCCTTTAAACTTCCTTCCAACTCAATTATCTTTTTACTCCATTTTCTCTTAATTCTTTCTCTAGAATCTTTCCAATATTTCCTCTTTTTATTGCTAGACTCTCTAACTTCACTAGTTTCAGTTACTTTCTCAGGATTAAGCTGTTGATTTTGTAAGAGCGCTTGGGCTCTCGTTATAGCTTGGATAGGCACGTTGTCGTCGAGTTGGACAAAAGGAGGGGAAAGTAGGATAAAATTACTCAAAGTGTAAACAAAGTTCCTTTAAAGAAATTTATACCTCACTTAATAAGCCATTTACAGTTAAGTATGAGAGAGGTATTTCTCTTGTAATGTCGGCGCGAAAGCGATGGTCAGAGGATCAAGGCGACCGCCAAAAATACGGCGCACACCGGGTGCTTAGAGCAAACTCAGGTTCAGTGGAAACAAAAACTCAAGGCAATTGATTAGTCATTTCGATAAAAAATCAATCATTCAATTTTATCAATTACAACCAGTTGGTGACCTATGTCTTTTGAATGATCAACCTTCAGATATATTTGCAAAAGGAAACCTTTTAAAGCTCACAAACAAGTATGTATGTAAATTGGAACAGCAATTTGACTACACACAAAAGCTTCCGTTGCAGATAAGGGAAAGTATCCTTATAGCCTAAGCATCTTTTATTTGATTATAGATACTTCAGTTTTTATACTTCTGCAACCGATTAAGTGTAAGTAGTAGCATATCCTTTGGTTCAGGGGAGTATGTTAACAACGTCATATATGAATTCCACAGTTTGTGCAATTCTAATTTGATTTAAAACGGTCATAAATATTTACATCCAGTATATGACGTGGGAGTCATGCTTATACATAAGCAACTATTCTAGCAAAGTGATTATACGGAACCATTTGTATATTGTCAGAGATCAATAGATTTCCATATAAAAAAAACATCTTATATGATTGTAAGCATAATTCTTATACCTATGGATGCCAAATTAAACACGTTAACAGAACTTTATACATGACAACGTTCTGTATTTATTGATATCGACACAATTTTCTGACGCTATTAATGAACTACGATAATCTTAAACGGAGAAGCAAAGCAGAGCTTTAATGAAGCATTGAGCTGTATGTAGATGCAGTGTGTCGTTTGCATTTACACCATGGTTGCACAACAATTCAGTGATGATCGGAAATGTGCGCACATGGTTAACAGTTGCATATTTGAATATTGCCAATTCTCGCGTCGTCCTCCATGGGATCATGAAAATTGTTGAGAGATTGAATCAAAACTTTATCATCTTTAGGCAGAACACAGAGGTAGAAACCGAATGGTCAGCCTCAGACTTCGGTAGAAATATAATGGATAAAATAAATGTTCCAAGACATATCATTCTTTCAATGGGTAACTCTGTTTTCCTAAAAATCATGAAGTGGAATGTTGATTCCTTGCTCAAAACACTCCGAGAGGCTTCAGGGTGCGTTCGTGTCAAAGGAAAACCCGTTCACACTCTCAATTCGTCAGAATTTCAATTTCAGCATATCTTGAAGCTTTTCATTTTCTACGAGTTTAAACAAACAATTGGGTAAAACTTTCACAGAATAAACCATACGATTCAGCAGCTCAATTACTCAGATGAACAACAAAGCTCAGTGAAAATCTTCCTTTCGTCTTTCACATAGCTCTACTTTGGTGTGACAAGTTATGGATATGCACACATATCCATGCTCAATTCTAGCCGTATGCGTACCTGTTTTAGTCTACTTCAAACCAAATTCGGAATCAGATGTTTATAATCATGAATCAGGTCGCTGACAAATTATTATTCTCATGACACAAGATTAGAATTCATTACAACGCAACTGCAGAACCTGGCGATGATCAGAGTGTTAGATATGCGTGCATCAAACCTGAAGTTGTCCCATCATAGAAAATTGTAAGCATATTTTTTTTCCATAACCTGAGTTATATTATCAGAAAGAAACTCAGACAAGAAGATTCACACACGAGCTCATTCTATTTTCAAGTGAGAAAAGGCAATGGTCTCACTTTCGGTTTAATATAGGTCGAATGCCATAGCGAAATGGTAGAAAACTTAAAAGTATTTTTGATCATGAACTTTGTCCAAGTGATATGCGAGCGAATAATACTTTAAATCTCCAGTTCATTAAAATTTTGCCTTAACAACCTAAGAAACAGGCGTTAAGCCTCGCGTTATATGAATTAAACGCATCTGTGACACATGCATGCATAATAATACATCTGAGGAGTCAGGACTTTCTTCTTACCCGTTATTCTGAAGATCAAGCTCCCTTTTTGACCTGTGTATAAGCAGAAGCCTTTAATTGGGTTTGACAGCTTGAGCTACTGCCTCAATACAGATGACGCCTGGCCTCCCTACTCCTCCATCTCTACCGCCATTGAAAGAAGTTACTGCTTTTCTTCAAGATATCGTGGTCCTCATTCTCTAGGATTTCTGAGACATGCTGCCGTACGCCACCTGGACTGAGCTGCCTGCCATCGACACACTCAGACCACCCTCTTCTGCTCCACGTTCCATTCCTTCTTTCCGAAAGAAAATCCAGACAGCGATAGTATCTCCGATCAACCCTTTCTCTCCCGGCCAGAAGCTTCCTTTTTCTAGTTCGTAGTACTGCCAAAATTCTTGTCTTTCTGCCTCTGATGAGTTAAGAACCTCCAGCTTGCGCGCGTCCCCTTTTTCCTTGTTTCCCCCCCGATCATATCCGTCCTCTCAACAGAATTGTGCCACGTTACAGCCGTCTTCCCTTGATTTGGAAAGAAAATCTCGTATTGCAGGCTGGTGTTCCCTCACATGCAACATGAGCTATAAACATGATTGACATGAATAACATGCGCAGGTAAATGAGGAGAAGGCCCATCTGGAATAATCTTCTTTTTCCTTTTTTAATGGAAGAACGAAGCATTCACATTCACATTCATATCTATTGCATGAGTAGGAAACACAGAAACACATGACCTATCACAATCATATATAAGCAGTGTCGTTTGTGTGCCAATGAAAACTAGAATCAAGAGTAAATTTCCTTGGATATCATAGTATTGCTATCATGTCCTCTGTCAATTGCCACTTGACGAGGATCAATTTAATTGGATGATTTCTTTTTCCTGGCACAATCCATCTACATATCCAACATATATACATGGTTTAATCAATTTAAACTTACCTTGAATGGGCTTCTAAGTGTTATTTTGGATTTAGTTTGCTAGCATAAATTCCATAACGCGACCACATCCACCCCCTCTGAACCTGTGCATCCTCCGGATGCACCAACCTGCATACATAACATCATACACAAGCAAGGATCAAGTGGTCATGGCAAATAAACATTACTTAAAGGAATTTCAACTGAATGCATGAAATCTGAATACGTATTAAACTTGGCATAAATCAAGAAAGAAGGTAGACAAAAACACCTCGTACAACATATCAGATTACACTAATGTACTTAGACTAGAAATCATACGAGTAAATCGAAAACTTCTTAGCTCTCTCGTTAACTCGACCCGGTCAGATCTAGTAGCCTATCCGAAGCATTTGCATATACCAGTCTTCACTAACTCGATTTATGAAAATCGCTTCTGGCTTCCCTCTTGATCTTCTATCACCTGAAACCCCTTCAGACCCTTTTCTTATTTTTCTCATATTTTTATTCTGTTTTTCTTTATTTTAATTCTTCATCCAGCTCAACCTTTATATCTTTGCTTTTTATTTTTATTCATTTATTTTTCCACACTTTTCGGCCTATGTCGAAATCGGATGCGATTCGTGGACCTGACCACCCGGCCAGGTTTAGCCCACCCATCTACCGACCCGACATAGCGCACGATGCACAATGTCAGCCTCATACGAAATCAACGTCAGCTCGTGGCTCTGACCACCCGGTCAGAGTGACTCCACCCGCCTATCAACCCGTATGAGCGCGTAACAACATATAGGTCAGGCCATACGACACAACTAGCATCAGCTCGTGGCCCTGATCACCCGACCAGGGTAGTTCCACCCGCCTATTAGCTCATCGCAGCACCCAACAACACATACACATACATATAGAAAGCTGGCTGGTAAGAATTTCTTTCTCAAGATATAATTTGTCTGAAGATCAGGTCAGATGAGAGATGAAGAGTAGAAGTCGAAGTGTCTCACTCATCAAGTATTTGTAAACACTACTATATACAGATACTTAGTCTAGGTCTTCCCTTCACCTTCCTAGGTCTTGTTCTCGAAAGTTCTAGTCCATCCTCTAACCTTACTCATATAATCCTGGCCCTTATACATTACATGTAATCTAATTAGTGGCACAAGATTTTTGTTCTACTTAATTTTCCTTAATTATGCATTTATTTACATATCATATGCCCAACCCATGTAGTCTTTTCATATAGATATATATATATATACATATATACACATACATACATGAGAGGAAAAGAAACTCAAACAATAACATCTCACCAGTATACAATCAGAAGCCGCTCGAGCTTGTCGCCTTTAATCATTCTTTCTTTAAAAAAAACTTGAACTTGGTCATCCTGCAAAAATCAGAGGCTTATTTCACACGAATCTATATAAAAAAAACAATTATTCAAAAGAAGGAAAGTTTTACCTGGCTTTATTTATATACATTGGTATTTATTTTCTTGCCGATCTCCGAGGATCTTTCCTGACTTTATTCTTCATAAAAAAGAACCTAACTTGATTCAAAATTGACATTATTTACACATATCTTTAATACAACATTTTAGTCTATCTTTAAGACGTCTCACCCCCTTCACGTTCCCTACGGAACAAGGCAAGCTGTTGTAAGAGTTCTGCATATTCTGCTAAGTCTCGGCTATATACAAGAAGTGCTGTTGGGTCTACTTCCATATATGACTCACGGTTATCCGAAGTATCATCTTCTCCATATGTTCGTGCCCTTCGATACCTGAGTATACTTCTTTCATTTGATGATGGAATCAAGGTCTCCCTAGTGATACAATCTTTAATAAACTCTTCTATAGGAATTCTTTCTTCATTTTCAGGTGTAGGGAGCAAGTAAGTTGATATAAAAGAACTATCTAAGGTTCTCCTTTCAGGCACACTCCCTGACGCCTCTCTAAATCTTTCAGGAATGCTACCCTCAGGAATGGATGTATCATTGGAATCTTCACTGTCCATTCCAGATCCTAAGATAGTCAAACAGTCCAATCAAACCTAAAAAAAAAAAAACTTCCTATTAATGGTCTGATCACAAATCTCCGTCAGTACCCTGTAAGAAACAAAAATTAGTATTAATAGAAGTTTATGACTAAGTAAAGCACATACATTTAATTTAATTGTTGCTTTACTTATTTATTACATATAGACGGATTCATATCTTGTTAATTGTCTATATAGTTTTATTATATACATACATATATATATATATGTTTTTATATGTATATATACATCATCTTACGATGTAATTTATTTTAATCATTTTCCTTATTGATATCCTCATCTTTATCATCTTCACATCCTTCCTCTTCACTTTCCTCTTCTTCGTCTTCATTTATTACCGTCTCGTAATTTTCATTCTCTCTTCTTTTAAAGAGCTTAACTCTCTTTCCAGCAATTAATTCCTTTAACTTAGTCCCATCTAATTCTCTAAGTGAGTATGTTCCATTATCAAAAACTTTACATACCACATAGGGACCAAACCATCTCTTAACCAGTTTTCTTCGAGCCTCATATTGAGTATTCAATGAGCTATCATAAACAAGTACCCAGTCTCCTTCCTTCAACCTTTTTGGCCTTAATCTGTGGGACTTGTCAAATGCAATTTTATTTTTCTCTCTAGAAGCTCTAAGCTTAAATGCAGCTTCTTTTACCAGATTTTTCCCTCTTTCTAGTTGAAGAATCCGCACTGCTAGAAGATCTTCTCTTGACACCTCATCTTCCCAAGGCAAGGAAGTCCATGCTAAAGCATGTGACTCCGTCGGCAAAATAGGTTTCTGACAATACATCAATTCCGCTGGCATATATCCGGTAGTTCTAGTATATGTCATCCTATCTGCCCAAAGGGCAAATGGAAGGTAATTTGGCCAATTCTTTATTTTCCCCTCACAAGCCTTAGCCAAAGCTTTAATAATTGGTGGATGACCACGTTCAATTTTTCCATTAGCTTCAGGATTGTAAGCGGTGGTGAGTGATAATCGAATTCCATATTTTTTAAAGAAGTCTTCAGCTTCCTGAGCATCAAGCTCACCTCTATCGGCAACTATTTTCTCCACATAACCAAATCTACTAAACACATCTTCTAGTAGAAATTTGCATACATTGCTTGTGGTTTTCGTCCTTAGAGCTCTTCCTTCAACATGATTTGTTAGGTCTTCCCTTGCTAATACAATATACCTCATCTGATGCACCCCTAATGGCATTGTAACTAAATCAACAACCCATTTATAGTGAATATTAAGAGGATATGTTGGATGTAATTCATCTCTGTGTCTAACATTGGAGTACATCTGACAAGGTTTACAAGTGGCTACGTAATTTTGGGTATCCACATACATCCCAGGCCACCAGTATCTTTCCCTTATCTTTTCATAAGTTCCTTGAAAGCCTTTATGACCGGCCCATAGTGAGCTATGCATTTCACGCATAATCCTTCCTCTCGATTCTTCACAACCTACAACTCGCTGGGGTATCTTTCCCATTCCAGTGCTTCGCTTCCAGAGTAATCCATCTTTCAGGAAATAATTGCTTGACTTTCTTCGAATGGTACGAAATTTTTCTTTGCTCCAACTAAAATCAGGACACTTCATACTTAAATATCTCCCAATTTCCTTCCACTCATTTTCATATTCGTCTTCATTGAATCTTTCTGTTATTCCTATTTGAATCTTGTAAGGTTCTTCTTCTATCCATCTGTTATCTTTCCCTCTTCCTAAGCTATTTTGAACTTCCTTTGAAGACTCAGTACAAATTCCAAGCCTTTCATTTTGACGCTTAGGCTCTTTTCTATTTAGTCCAGTAGATGCTTCATTTAGGCTTAGGTTATGTACATGTGAAGCATAAAAGTCCAGACCTATCTCTTCATCATTAGAAGTCATCAAATCTTCATTTTCATATATAGCTCGTGATAGCATATCAGCCACCACATTATTCCTTCCAGCTATATGAACAAACTCAGGGTTTAGCGACTTAATATATGCTATCCATCTTAACATGGCAATATCTGCAGTGGAACAATTCACGATCATTCCCAACAATGGTAAACAATCTGTTTCTACTACCACATTTGCCCCAATCAGATATTCTTTGTCATTTTTTAGCGCAGTCACTATTCCCCAAAGCTCCCGCTTAATTTGGGGGTAACCTCTCTGGCGAACATTTAAAACTTTAGCTCCGAAACGAATTGCATATCTTTTTCCTTCATCATCCTCTTGGCCAATCGCCCAACCTATACCCGTCGGACTTGTATCTATGGTGATATAAATTTCTTTATTATCAGTATAATCAGCCTTTCTAAGCAATGGAGCTTCTGCAAGTGCTTTCTTTAATTTTCTCACAGCTTGAGTATGGATATCTTTCCATTGAAATCTTTGCCCTTTCCTAAGTAATTGATAAAGTGGGTCAGCAATATGGGCAAAATGGGGAATCCATACAACATAGAAAACACATGCCCCAAGAAATCTCCTCACTTCAGTGATCGAGGAGCAGACCTCTTTCATGTGTTGGATGGCATCTACTTTCTTTGGACATGGCTTCCTTCCTTTAGGTCCACATAAACTTCCTACAATTAAAACCTCTTGCACTCCAAATACTGATTTTTCAGCAGACAATGTCAGATGAACCTCTTCCAGCCGACTAAGAATGGATTCACAATCAGTTATGTGCTTTTTAACAAAATTCCTACATCCATCCTCATCAAGAGTCTCGTCTCTATCTCTTTCTTCACAGCCTTTAATAGGAACATCATCAATGAATGGCATAGTCAGATGTGGAATAAAATCCCTAAGAACTTTATGCATACCATTCATCATATGTGCCACTGAGTTCGTGGCACCTTGCGGCAAAGTGCACATGCGCACAAGCCCAAGTGGCGTCCTCATAGTCGTCAAATCACGGCTTTCGATAGCTAGCTGGAATTGATCATATCCAGAGTGTAAATCTCCCATTGAATAAATAGATCTTCCTGCAAAAGCTTCTGCATATTCGTCTACAATAGGCCCAGTTCCCATATTTCTAATTGTCACTTTATTCACTGGCTGTAGATCTTGGATAAATCTTAATGACCCATTCTTTTTTTGGTACAGTAAACCAACGGTTAGAATAAGGAGCACTTGATGGCTCAAGAATCCCCATTCTAATTTTGTCATTCAACAGATCAATTAGCTTTGAAATATGAGCTTTTGGTACTGGAATCGGTCTGAGATTCCAAGGTACATGTGGAATTGTGAAAATTATCATAGGTGTCACCACAGATGGATCTACACATCCAATTTCTTGGGCATTGAAAGAAAAAGCTTTTCCATGCTTAAATAACATTCGAGAGAATACATCCTTCTCTTTTTCGCTGAGGAAACCATCTTTCCCTAATTGAATTTGCTCGAGAGTTTCTTTAGTGAATTCATGGCCTATTTTTCTCTTATCTCTGAGAGGTGGCTGAGATTTTACATCATCCATAAGTTTATTACTATCTTCAGGAAGTGGAACTGCGACTGGCTTTATCTTTTTATCAATTGTTTTGTATTTTGTTTCAACAAAGACTTCTTTACCTATTTCATCTTGCTCAAACTTTGCTATTTCCTTATACATGGAAATAGAGTGCGTTTGAATCACATAATCACTCCTTTTTCCTTGAATTAACTCTTGCAGATCAAACAATGTGTCTGCAAAGGATATCTCATCAAAGACTCCAGAGATTTCCTCGTCGAAGTTAAGCACTCTACATCCATGAAAATTTCTTTGAAGATCCACTATGTATTGTTTTTCCCACTTTTTTAACTCAGAAAAAACACGAAACTGAAATGAATTTGTCGAAGAAAGTGCTATAAAACTTGATATAAACATATTTACATTCGGGATCTTTTCACCTTTCAAGCCTTCATAGTCCCGACTTATGAAAGCTTCCTTTAAAAACTTTGATCCTCGTATTCTTCAGGAATAGGCCTTGTCCGAAGAGAAGTTCTATTCCTGATGTGATCCACACATACCGTCATGAATTGAACTGCCTTTTTCCCATCCTTACTACGGATTCGCGCGTAAGCCGATCCATCTTCTAAGACTCTTGTTTCCATTCTTAAGGCAGTAATATATGGCTGCCCTAGAATCAATGAGTAACTAGAATGATCTTGTACGAAAAAATTTTGATAATCACTGACATCTCCAATTGTAACTAGGACCTGCGGGCATGCACCAAACAACTCACCTGACATTGAGTTCGCAGCCTTAATTCTCCAACCAGGCTGCATGTCTATTGGCCATTTCCCCTTCATATAGAGATCTTTGGACATCAAGTTAACTTCAAACCCATGATCAATAAGAGCGACAACTGGAGTGCTAATTTTCTCTAATCTTACCAACGTCTCAGTTGTGGCTCGGGCCCAATGATCTTTAGTGTAATAACTCGAAGGGGTTATGTCGGAAGAATTCTTTTCCAAGGATATTTCCTCATGCACGCACGGTTGAACATTAGTCTCAATTGGTTCAAGTATATTTTTTAGCTCTTGAACTTGCGCTTGCACAGTATGATCGGGAGTCTCTTCATCCATTCTTTCAATCTCTTGCATGTCAGCTATTGGTTGTCGTTTCCTTCTTAAGAGGTCAATTATTACTTCTAAAAATTCTCTTTTTGCTATTCCCAGTAACTCACCGAGTGTAAATTCGATTACACTATCGAGCACTCTTTTTTCAAGAACTTGTTTAAGATTTGTGGCTTGCTCTATATGCGATTTTAGCATATATGAGGGATTTCTCACTTTTCCTTGTCCTTTTTTCACAGGTTGCATTTCTTGATCTTGAGGAGGAATATTATTGTGGGTAGAGACTGGCATCTCAGCAGAAGTAGGAATTTGATCTTGAGTCGGAATTTTATTTGGTTGGATTATTGTTGGTTGTGATGGTGGATCTATTTGGTTTGTTTGTGTTGGATGGCTTTGGTTTGGTATTTGAGGTTGTTCATGTGAAGCTTCTACTTGACGCCTAGTCCTTCTTTTCTCCTCTTCACCCTCATTGGTTCTTCTTCGTTTCTCCTCCACTACTGCTTCATGCTCTACCGAAGAGCATAGGTATGTAACAACCGAAAGAGTGTCTACTGGATCATCCCATCCACTTACCCCTCGGATTTCATTACTAGCTGTCTTTAAAATTTCATGATGCATCTTCCCACGGTCTAAGGACTTTATTACTTTAGACCACGGTTCTAAATCATTATTTTCGTCAACTACCTGACATGCATACGTATGCGATGTTGAAGCAACGTTTTCACATGTGCCAGGGAAGAATATTCTCATTCCTCCCCGACCAAAATTAATGTTTACCTTTTCTCCAGTCTTAGAATCATATATCATCTTTTCCTTAACGAATACCAAGTTCTTTGCTAATGCTTCTTTGAAGCTCTCACATGAGTATCTGTTATGCTCTAAAGAGTCACACCAAATACATCTTTTGATTTCTGGAGCTTTTGGATTTTTAGGTGCCGGTGCTTGTAAAGATTGAGTTTCAATCATCTGCTTCATACTTTGAATCGTAAGGTCACTAAACTTTTTGAACATATCTTCCATTGTATTAGTGGGCACAACATCCTTTGGTATTGGTAGGTTTACCTGAGGGTTCTGTACAGGTTGCTGAACAGCCTGAGCTTGTTCTTCTTGCAAATCATCATGCCAGCTTTGCATGAACTTAGACAAAGTTCTTTGCTTTTCTACATATCCCCTAACAGCTTCATCTACATTACCCCAGTCTTCGGTAAGACCAGACTCAGTTCCTATCTGTTGTAATTGTGGAAAAATTTCTTCTCGGGCTTTTGAATCTATAGCCCGAAGAAACAAGGATACCTTTTCTTGATCCATAGCCCTCCTATCATAATCAGATAAATCTGCAAATTGTTGATCAAACTCTCTTTTTATATCTAGAACAGATTGATCTTTTGGTTTATGTATCCACTTTAGAAATGTGGATCTAGTCACCTTATCTTCGTCATCCAGTGCAAACATCCTTGTGAGTATCATCTTGTATTGTGACCATCTTATTTGCCCTTCTATAACTAGTCGAGGTGCATCCACAACTAGTCGGTCACGCAAATGTAATTCTGAAACGTAAACAAAATTGTCAATTAATTCTTGATCACTTAATGGTGTTAGACCCATACCAAGGTATCGTGCCTCCAATTCATATTCCTTGCAAAAACGAGTAACATTTTTACCACTGAAATATCCACTTCTTCTAACTACTCGCTCATGAAATGCCTGAATGGCACTTCGTCTTTTCTCGTCCTGCTGAAAGCGCAGAAGTTGGGTTATAACATCCATCGTTGCGTCGCCCATAAATGGTCAAGCACAATGAGCTCACTCAACTGCACCACCCTTTAAACTAGGATCAGAACCTCTACACTCTCCTCCTTTCACGTCGGGTTCACCAGGTATGTCGTCGAGTTGGACAAAAGGAGGGGAAAGTAGGATAAAATTACTCAAAGTGTAAACAAAGTTCCTTTAAAGAAATTTATACCTCACTTAATAAGCCATTTACAGTTAAGTATGAGAGAGGTATTTCTCTTGTAATGTCGGCGCGAAAGCGATGGTCAGAGGATCAAGGCGACCGCCAAAAATACGGCGCACACCGGGTGCTTAGAGCAAACTCAGGTTCAGTGGAAACAAAAACTCAAGGCAATTGATTAGTCATTTCGATAAAAAATCAATCATTCAATTTTATCAATTACAACCAGTTGGTGACCTATGTCTTTTGAATGATCAACCTTCAGATATATTTGCAAAAGGAAACCTTTTAAAGCTCACAAACAAGTATGTATGTAAATTGGAACAGCAATTTGACTACACACAAAAGCTTCCGTTGCAGATAAGGGAAAGTATCCTTATAGCCTAAGCATCTTTTATTTGATTATAGATACTTCAGTTTTTATACTTCTGCAACCGATTAAGTGTAAGTAGTAGCATATCCTTTGGTTCAGGGGAGTATGTTAACAACGTCATATATGAATTCCACAGTTTGTGCAATTCTAATTTGATTTAAAACGGTCATAAATATTTACATCCAGTATATGACGTGGGAGTCATGCTTATACATAAGCAACTATTCTAGCAAAGTGATTATACGGAACCATTTGTATATTGTCAGAGATCAATAGATTTCCATATAAAAAAAACATCTTATATGATTGTAAGCATAATTCTTATACCTATGGATGCCAAATTAAACACGTTAACAGAACTTTATACATGACAACGTTCTGTATTTATTGATATCGACACAATTTTCTGACGCTATTAATGAACTACGATAATCTTAAACGGAGAAGCAAAGCAGAGCTTTAATGAAGCATTGAGCTGTATGTAGATGCAGTGTGTCGTTTGCATTTACACCATGGTTGCACAACAATTCAGTGATGATCGGAAATGTGCGCACATGGTTAACAGTTGCATATTTGAATATTGCCAATTCTCGCGTCGTCCTCCATGGGATCATGAAAATTGTTGAGAGATTGAATCAAAACTTTATCATCTTTAGGCAGAACACAGAGGTAGAAACCGAATGGTCAGCCTCAGACTTCGGTAGAAATATAATGGATAAAATAAATGTTCCAAGACATATCATTCTTTCAATGGGTAACTCTGTTTTCCTAAAAATCATGAAGTGGAATGTTGATTCCTTGCTCAAAACACTCCGAGAGGCTTCAGGGTGCGTTCGTGTCAAAGGAAAACCCGTTCACACTCTCAATTCGTCAGAATTTCAATTTCAGCATATCTTGAAGCTTTTCATTTTCTACGAGTTTAAACAAACAATTGGGTAAAACTTTCACAGAATAAACCATACGATTCAGCAGCTCAATTACTCAGATGAACAACAAAGCTCAGTGAAAATCTTCCTTTCATCTTTCACATAGCTCTACTTTGGTGTGACAAGTTATGGATATGCACACATATCCATGCTCAATTCTAGCCGTATGCGTACCTGTTTTAGTCTACTTCAAACCAAATTCGGAATCAGATGTTTATAATCATGAATCAGGTCGCTGACAAATTATTATTCTCATGACACAAGATTAGAATTCATTACAACGCAACTGCAGAACCTGGCGATGATCAGAGTGTTAGATATGCGTGCATCAAACCTGAAGTTGTCCCATCATAGAAAATTGTAAGCATATTTTTTTTCCATAACCTGAGTTATATTATCAGAAAGAAACTCAGACAAGAAGATTCACACACGAGCTCATTCTATTTTCAAGTGAGAAAAGGCAATGGTCTCACTTTCGGTTTAATATAGGTCGAATGCCATAGCGAAATGGTAGAAAACTTAAAAGTATTTTTGATCATGAACTTTGTCCAAGTGATATGCGAGCGAATAATACTTTAAATCTCCAGTTCATTAAAATTTTGCCTTAACAACCTAAGAAACAGGCGTTAAGCCTCGCGTTATATGAATTAAACGCATCTGTGACACATGCATGCATAATAATACATCTGAGGAGTCAGGACTTTCTTCTTACCCGTTATTCTGAAGATCAAGCTCCCTTTTTGACCTGTGTATAAGCAGAAGCCTTTAACTGGGTTTGACAGCTTGAGCTACTGCCTCAATACAGATGACGCCTGGCCTCCCTACTCCTCCATCTCTACCGCCATTGAAAGAAGTTACTGCTTTTCTTCAAGATATCGTGGTCCTCATTCTCTAGGATTTCTGAGACATGCTGCCGTACGCCACCTGGACTGAGCTGCCTGCCATCGACACACTCAGACCACCCTCTTCTGCTCCACGTTCCATTCCTTCTTTCCGAAAGAAAATCCAGACAGCGATAGTATCTCCGATCAACCCTTTCTCTCCCGGCCAGAAGCTTCCTTTTTCTAGTTCGTAGTACTGCCAAAATTCTTGTCTTTCTGCCTCTGATGAGTTAAGAACCTCCAGCTTGCGCGCGTCCCCTTTTTCCTTGTTTCCCCCCCGATCATATCCGTCCTCTCAACAGAATTGTGCCACGTTACAGCCGTCTTCCCTTGATTTGGAAAGAAAATCTCGTATTGCAGGCTGGTGTTCCCTCACATGCAACATGAGCTATAAACATGATTGACATGAATAACATGCGCAGGTAAATGAGGAGAAGGCCCATCTGGAATAATCTTCTTTTTCCTTTTTTAATGGAAGAACGAAGCATTCACATTCACATTCATATCTATTGCATGAGTAGGAAACACAGAAACACATGACCTATCACAATCATATATAAGCAGTGTCGTTTGTGTGCCAATGAAAACTAGAATCAAGAGTAAATTTCCTTGGATATCATAGTATTGCTATCATGTCCTCTGTCAATTGCCACTTGACGAGGATCAATTTAATTGGATGATTTCTTTTTCCTGGCACAATCCATCTACATATCCAACATATATACATGGTTTAATCAATTTAAACTTACCTTGAATGGGCTTCTAAGTGTTATTTTGGATTTAGTTTGCTAGCATAAATTCCATAACGCGACCACAACGTATGTAGCGTTGGATCCATCTGCGTTGTGCACAATACCTATCACATTGATTGGTGTCACTTTTGAAGCATTAGCAGGGTTCTTAGGACAATCTTTGATGATATGCTCTTTACTACACTCTGCGCAAAAACCTTGTATGTTATAGTATTGTGACTGTCCTGCTATCGGAGGATGTGGACAATCCTTTATGAAATGGTCTTCTTGGCATCTAAAGCATGGTGCTTTAGGGCCTTGTGGTCTTTGCTGTCTTAATTGGGGCCACGAATTTGGATTTGTGTACATCACGTTAGCATAATCGGGCTCCCAACTAGGTTCCAATGGTGGACTATCGTATTGATATGTTTCCACATGTTCTGGTGACTCCTTGTAATATGTGGGTGGACTATCTACATGAGTAGAGTCAAAACTGATAGAGTTGGGGTCACTTTCTATGATCAGGGGTGAAGGAGGCACTAAAGCCCTATTCAAGTTCTCTTCTGCAGCAGCGTATTTGACTGAGATGACTTTAGCTAGTGCGGGTGGCTGCTGAGCTAAAACATGTTGTGGTCTTGGTTGAGCCTGATAAGGATAGTTTTGAGGAGGCCTATAGTAATGAGGCGGGGCATTGTACTGACCTTGATATCTACTTGGTTGCGGGTATGCTTGCGGGTAGTTTTGTCGCACTACTTGTTTGTTGTAAGGGCAGTCTTGACCAGTGTGATTCGTGTATCGTCCCTCAATCGTACAGTATTGGGCCACTAGGGTTGGCTTGCAGTTGTGTTGCATTGGGACACACATTTGCCATATGATCACCACCACAGGTGTAACAATGCTTGTTTGTTGTCAACCTAGGCATCTATTTACTAGAAACTCCTAGTTTTTGGGCCACTTTTTCTGCTAGGTCTTCTATCAAGCTAGACAATTTTGAGGATGCTAGAGATGAACAATCTGAGTCCTTATAAACCTTTGAGAGTTCCAACTTGTCTCCAAGGTTGTCCTCAATGTCTATACAAATTCTTACACATTGCTCTAACATTCTGGGTTCCTTCAAGTATACATAGGAGTGTAGTTTAGAGCTCAAGAGGCCATCTAAAAACAATGAAACTTGCTTGGCCTGTGATGGTAACTCTTGCATTGGACATCTCTCCACATATTGTCTAAACCTACATCCTGCAAGTCTAACTGTTTCTTGAGGGGCCTGTTTGAAACTATGAATCAACGAAGATGTATCATGTCTGTTTCCACTTTTAGAGAATTCTATGCTGAATGACTCTAAGAAGTGATGGATATCCCTAAATTGCCATTGTTCCAATGGTTGGAACCAATTTAAAGCCATGTTCTTTAACGTTAGTCCAAAAGCATTATATTGCGTGAACATGTCTTCTACTTGCTCTGCTTGTAGCACTTGCTTAAACTCCACAACATGATCATAGGGATCTCCTGTCCCATCAAAGTAGTTTTTCATGGATTTTATAACTGAGTGGGTCTTATTACCCTTGGGTGCTCACGTAGTCTAGGTAGAGGAAAATCGTCTCTACCACCTGGTATTCTAGGTTTGCTTTGTCTTTCCACTCTATCAGTGTCTATGGTGGTTCTATCTCTCCCTACGGGATGAGTGAAACTTAGTTCTAGTCTCTCTTTGTTCTTCTCTCTTTGCATGCCATGGGCTAAGGATGTTCTAGCACCCTGATGGCTCGTGTTTACATTTGCTTGAGATGAAGGGAAGACTAAATCGCCTCTCCATGTGTAGGTATTTCTCACATGGTCTGGTACTACAAATATTCGTTCAGAAGTATCCAGGTATACAACCTTTCCAGGAGTATCTGGGTCCTTGAATTCGTAAACCATGATGGATCCTACCTCACTAGGTCGTTCCATTCTATATCTCCAAAATGCTTCGTCAGTTTCCATATTCACAAATAATTCTATGCTTCTATTGTCTTGAGGGATCCAATCTGGGATTAGAACTCTTGTTAGTACAGATTTCCCTATAGGTGTCCTAGGTTCTTCTCCTAATGGTTCTTTTCCTTGGGTTCTTGCTTTCGTATTTGGCTGCACTACACCAAATTCATTGGTATGATTTGGCTGAGTACTTATGATGTACATCGTTCCCTGTTTGTCTATGTACACGTCTCTCTCGAATTTCACCACTGGACGTTCCAATCCAATGGGTTGATCAGGGTTGTGCAATTGCACCACTTGTCTTCTCAAACCATCCTCATAGATGTGAGCACCTAAGTGGTTGGTTTAGACAAATTCTAGTTGAGTTCTATATTGTCCTTCGGGTCTTTCCAAATATTCTATGTTTAACCCTCCTTCTGGTCTTTCTGTGCTAAAGGCCATTTTCGATTCACTGGTATTTAAGCCCAACTCGTAAGGATAGATATTCAATTGTTGAGCCCACGAATGTGCAGTAGTTCCTACACTTGCTTCTGATGATCTAAGGCTTCATCGGTCTGACTTACCTATATGCTTGGCTGATCTAAGGTTCATGAATTTACTTCCTAGTACTTCGCTGATCGTCAATGTCTCTTTGTTCTTTATGGCTTGTTTCTTTTTAAATTCTTTTAAGTTCTTGTCTTGTCTTACTGTATGCGTAAGGAATCGACTTTCCGTTGTACTTTTGAGTTCTCATTCCATCATACTTAAGTTCTTTCCTTAAGGTTTTCGTATCGCACACTTTTACGTTAGTCTTGGACTTGAAAAATTAGGTCTCTTGAACTTGATGCGTTCCTATAGTCGTTCTAACTTAATCCACAATGCTACCGTTTAGCTTAAGCTAATAATTGACTGAGGGGGTTGAGTATATTCTTCCAACCTCAAGTCAAATCCTTTGATTGCTCTCATACCCAAGAAGTCGCACTTCCCAAGCCTTGCGTTCTTCACTGCCTTGCTTTGATTGCCCTTGATAGTCCTTGTTAGACCTATAAAAATCCAGTGTTTAGACCAATTCTTAAATGGATGATCAAGCACTTGAAATATATACACTTTTTAAGGTCCCTTTTTCCTTTTCCCAGACTTTTTTAATGCCCCCTGGCTTTTCTAGCCACAACAATGGTTAACCTCAAATTATCTTATCTAAAAAATGGACTTCGGATGAAAAAGATATGAACGTTCAGACCCTCCAAAGTGAAAACTGGCAAACAGGTTTTTCTTCAATTATGAGCTAAGGGGTCTCCTATGAGCTTAGTCACCCAAAACTTTTCTTAAAATGGCCTCAAATTTGCCCAAAAATTAAAACCCTAATTTTTCTATTTTGGGTCAACAATCGCGATGGTCTGGGACTGTCGCGATGGCTCAGGTGAACCATCATGATGGCGTGGCACAATTGTAATGGTTCGATGGAGCGAGGCATCACGATGGTCTAAGTGAAGTGTTGTGATGGTCTAATCGATGAGAAATCCCAATGGCACCGGTAAATGGTCAATGCAACCATCACGATGGCGTGAGCCCGTCGCAATGGTCAGGAGGCACGATGGCTTGAGCCAATCGTGATGGTCCAACTTCGAGGCATCCCGATGGCGTACTTCATATCATCGCGATGGTCTATCTTGAAACATGGCAGGATCATCGCGATGGGCCAATCGTGATGGCGTGGGCCAATCGCGATGGCATGGGGTTGACGGGATCGTCATGATGGTCAGTGACCGTCGTGATGGTTCAAGTGAACCGTCGCGATGGTCCAACCGAGCCATCACGATGGTGTGAGCCAATCGCGATGGTGTGACACAATCACGATGGCGTGAGCCCATCGCGATGGTCTACCAAACTATGAATTTTTTAAATGCGTTTGTGGATTCGTGTGTGCGCTATTGTCGCCTACCTCTTGTTGTACTCGCTTACCAAAAATGCCGAACTTGGCAGACCATCCTGATGGTCTAACACACACGGCAGATTTTGATAGAAAGTGGATTTTTTACATTTTGGAAGCTTTCCTACTGTCTGGAGCTCTGTACCTGCAAGAAAACTCAAAAACACACATGCACATACAAGCACAAAAGCTCTCTCTCTCTCGCATGCACAAATGAGGGGAAATGAGGAGAATGGGTGGATATGGTGAATTTTTTGATTTTTTCGGAGTGGAAGAAGATGATGCGATGGTGAAGGTAGAGGAGATGAAAAACACTAAAAACTAATTAAAAACAACAACAAAAACTGAAATTTTTACCTTCCAATACCACTTCTTGCTATACTCTTACCATCACACATTCATCCTAGACTCGATCCTCAGCAACGGCACCAAATTTGGTGTTGCTTTAGCACAATGGTAAGCACCACGTTAAGAAGCTCCACCTCCTTAATGTCAATCCACAGAAGAGATAGGAGTGATATGAAGATCGTGAATGTGAGATGTAGTGAGAGTGAAGGTGAGAAGCATAGAGATGCACACACATATACACACACATGTAGGAGACAAGCAAGACACAATGGAAGGTAGGAAAATAGACTCTATTACTCAAGATCTCAATTACAAGCTCAAAATAGCTCTAAGATCTTCACTACTCATACAAGCTAACCTCAAAAATGAGCTCTCTAGACTAGTTTTGACCGGTTTCTAGACTAGTTTTGACCGGTTTCACATCTAGTGACCAGCATAGTTAAAGAATAGGTTCTAGGTGCTATTTGAAAGGGTAAACGGAATCTAAAACTAGCTAAAATTGGTAGGCTCGTTCTACCTAAGCTCGTCAAGCTCCGGGACTCCTCGTCGTGCACAAAATGGAGCTACAGATTATAGAAGTGGTTGTTGTATGTTACATATGGTACAAAAGCCGATGACTCTACCACTTTGATGAATTGTGCAAAGATAGGAGTGAGCTCTTTGGACATTTTCTCATCTGATGCTTATGCTCATCCTAACACACTACCATAATTTATCTTCAATATTGATATATGTTGTTATAGATAGTTGTTCAATGAAATCTTTGTAATTGGATATGTTCATTGCTAGAGTGATTTGATCTTCTCTCATTCCATACATGTATGAGCACACAAAATCTTCCAAAAACTTCTCCTCATGCTTATTTATTTTACCTGCCATCTGCCATCTATGCAAATATAAAAAATAGACTATTGTATAAAATTGAATCATAATTGATATTAAAACTTTAAACAATAATCTAATTCATAAAATAAAGAATAAAAAAATGGTCCCATGAATAAACTGATAGATACTTAAATACATTTTAAGTACACAGATAAATAGATACATTAGTAAGTGTGGATAGATAAATCAATAGTATGTGTAGAGAAATGATAGAAATATGGATAGGTAGTTAGATAAGTAGATTTATAATTAAATAGAAAGTACAATTATATTCTTGAAGTGAATCTATCTAACTATTAAGGATGTAAGAGTCAAAGAATCGGACATTCATAAAAGTTCATATACACTCGCTATATAACGTATGATTCTTGTCACATGAGTGTATATAAGTATTGTGATAGTAAGAGTCAAAGAATCAGATAATCACAATAGTTTACATACACCTTGTGACCTACATTGTACAAACTAGTGTATTGCTCTACGCTATACTACTATGAGATTCAGAATCGATGTAGCAAGTCAGCCAATCATAGTAGTGGTTTATTTTAAATTTTATTCATCAATGTATACAAGTAATAAATGCTTTTGCTAGTCGAACATGTATACTATTGATTATTAAAAGACATAAAACTAATTATATAAATACAAATCATACATATGTAAGAGATGCATATGCAAGCCTAACCGTTTACTTTAGGGTATTAGCTAAGCGCGCATAGCACTTTAGGGTTTCTTTAGCACTAATACCTAAAGGTAAACGCTTAAGCATTCCCTAAATCATAAAATATGCATGATACAATAAACATAACAATAAAATAGAAAATAAATAAAAAATAGAGCAATACTTGAATGGTATGGTTAGGAAAGGGCTCTATGAATGGTTTGATAGTAGAGATCTATGAACTTGCAAACAAGCACGTGCAGAATGAGCTTTTCGATTAAATGAAAAAAAAAATATATATATTTTGCTTATAAACACCTTTTCGATCAAAAGAGCTTTTGATTGATTTTTTTTTTTGATTGAAAGCACTTCTGATCAAAAGCTTTCATCCGAAAGTGCATCCATGTCTATTTCTTTTTGTGGTTTATTAAAAATCCATGGATAAAACTAACATATTTGGTATTTTTTCATCATTTGATCAAATAAATGCAACCTAGCACCTCCCAACTACCAATGCACTCTAAGTGTCCGTGAAGATGGTGGTGGCAGAAGTTTGTCCAACACCCAAATTAGCCAAGGCATCTCAGCCATAGACAGTCAATAGTTGCTGTAAAAGTTGCCCTATACGCAATCTCACAACTAGAAGTGGCCATAGTAGGTTGTTTCTTGCTCAACCAAGATATGCATGAGCTACCAAGCATGAAGCAAAACCACTAGTGGAAACATGAGTATCATATAACGAGATGAGTTAGAGTGAAAAAAATCATGTGAATATGGGAGCAATGATCCCCCCTTCGGATAAAGCAATCCAAGTATTTGGGTACCACTCAAGTAGTGAAAGATGTGCTTAACCTCCTACCCATGCTTGACACCTAGGCAATGCATAAACTTGCCCATCTGAGGGACAACAAACTCAATGTCAGGCTGAGTTATGCATAATTAAATCAGGCATACAACAGCTTGTTGATAGATAAAAACATCAAATGCATCTCCAATATCATGAAGACCCAATCGTAAACATATTTCCATAGGTGTGGAAATATGTTTACAATCTTCAAGGCCAAAACACTGTAATATTGTGTCAATATATTTTATGGGACACAAATCTATCCCCCCATCAACTTGCATAAAAAAAATGCCCAAATAATGATGCAAATGCCCCATATTTGACATCTCAAAAGAGGCATGCAAATCAGCCTTAAATTTATCAATATTCTTCTCATTAGTACTAGTGAGTAGCATGTCATCAACATACACACCAATGATCTGAAGTATATCATTTGCATGCTTAACATATAAGGTGTTGTCAATTGGATTGTTCTCAAAACCATCAATGAAGTAGGCATGTATCTTTTCATACAAAGCACGTGGTGCTTACTTCAAACCATATAATTGTGAAGAGGTGATGGGTAGTCTATAGAGATGAGATGGTCTTGGAAAAATCCTGCTCAAGGCTATCCGTTATAAATTTAGAGACACTTATTACATTCCCTAAGCTTCCAAAATATAAACCAACAAGTTATTTTGGTATATTATTCATAAAAGTTTCTATCAAATTAGATAAGTTTTGAGTTCAAGATCCCTTGAGAAACTTTTTATTTATGGAAGAAAGCTCTTAGGATTTTGCTCAGTGCTCACAACCTGATAGCAATTTTCTAGATACCTTTTGCAAACCTTCAATTGAACTATTAAGCAAGCCATGGAAAATTATTTCATGAATTTAGGATGACATTGTAAGGAATTGAACTCACAACCTCTTGGTCAGGAATCTGATGGGCTAACCACTTGCCCCAAAAGCCATGGTTGAGGATTACTTTGTAATCCTCTCTCTTAGGGTGTAGTTCAACCATCTCCTATGTGTGAAGGGTGTGGTTCAACCATCTCCTACCTATCACTTTATTACATTCTCCCCCCCTTTGTCAATCATTATCGTCAATGATCTGCTCTTATATCCCTCTAGCCTTAGTGATCAGCCCCTTGAACTCCCTAGGTACCCTTGAATTGATGTCCTCAACCTCGCACAGTTTCTTGAACCTTGTTCGCAACCTTGGTCTCTTGAACCTTGGCTCTCAACCTTGGTGTCTTGAACCTTCTTGTTCGCAATCTTGGTGTCTTGGGCCTTTGTTCTCAACCACAGTATTGAACCTGGTTCTCACCCATGTTTGGTATTTTGAACCCTCAATCAAGTGCCACCCATGGTTTCCCAAGGGCTTTACATTTTTTTAGATATCTCAGTAGACTTGGAAACTTCATTCTGAGAGCTTTCCAACGGTATCTTATCTTGTTCACAACCTTGGTCTCTTGAACCCTGCCTCTCAACCTTGGTTTCTTCAACCTTCTTGTTCACAACCTTGGTGTCTTGGGCCTTTGTTCTCAACCTCAGTCTTGAACCTTGTTCTCACCCATGTTTGGTATCTTGAACCTGCAATCAAGTGCCACCCATGGTTTCCAAAGGGCTTTACACGTTTTAGATATCTCACTAGATTTGGAAACTTCATTCGGAGAGCTTTTTAAGGGTATGTTACATGCCTCAATCCGACCTACGCATTGAGAGATACATCTCAATCTTTTTTAGGATAACTTGTGAAAGTGACATGCTCTACTTTGTACCCTTTCATATAGTGGATGCCCAAGTGCCTTTTTTAGAGGCCATTATGTCAATCCACCTTTCCCAAGCCTACTTCCTAGGCTTTGATACCAATGTAAGGAATTGAACTCACAACCTGTTGGTTAGGAATGTGATGGGCTAACCACTTGCCCCAAAAGCCATTGTTGAGGATTACTTCCTAATCCTCTCTCTTAGGGTGTAGTTCAACCATCTCCTACCTATCTCTTTATTACAGACATACATAGTGCAATGTATTTAAGAATTCTAGGGGGTAAACTTGAATTTTTAGGAAGAAGCTAATACACATACTCTATCACATATAATTACTCATATCTCAAGATCTATGCATCTAGTGATGAAAAAAATTTGTAGGCATGCTTAGCCCAATCCTACTTAAGTGATAAAATCAATGGATTGGACACTGAGGGTTCTACACAGAGAAATGACTCTGCAAAGTTGACAGAGTTTCTCAATCAATATAAATGAAGTACAATATGCATTGCTAATGGACATATGATACAAAGTAGATGTGGAGGACTTCGCATACTTTGAGATAGTACATAATCCACTCAATAAGAGTGTGATGATCACATCTAACCTCATTTACATCCCATGACTTAATGCATTGTGCATATATACACCTTTTTGAATTGATGGTAGTTAGCGATTCTACCTAAAAGATAATCATAACTTCGAGGATAATTTGAATATGAATTCAACACAAAGTTATGGCTTTTGGATCCCATTAAAACACGAGATTCTCTACATCATATCACTTTGATGGGTGACTAAAGTAGTCTGAAGATTTAACCTTTGAAAAGTCCAAAGCACATGTCCAAATGGATTTACATTTATCCCTAATAATTAGAGAGAAGTCTAATGAGCATTCATCAAGCACTTTGGCTTGCTCCACGCACCAACAAATCCCCCTCAAGCCTAGATGTTTGAGTCTTTAGTCCTCCAATACTTCATGTAGTTCAATCATAGATTTGAACATGTTCAACTTAACCCATCCAATGTCTTGGTCATCATATATGCACTTTTTTGGTGATTAGATACATATGAAAGTCAAATCTCCTTACTTGTGATCTTTTCTCTAACATAATGATAGTGAAATTCTATATGTTTTGTCCTGGCATGGTAGATTGGATTAGCTCCAAGATGGAGTGAGATAATGTTATCTCCAATAATGTGAGGACTAGAAGATTGAGACCTAAATTTGAGTACAAGGTCTTGATCCACATTGTCTTTTGAGTTGTATTGTCTAACCCTCTATATTCAGCTTCAATTGATGAGAGTGCAATTGTAGGTTACTTCTTTGATGACCATGTTGGAAGTGAGGTAGGCCCTTGGCTCTTGGCTCATGTCACAGGTCCGTGGTTCCATAGTTCCAGCATATACAATAATAATTCCAGCAATCTTCCAATATTGACAAAACATGAACATACCACGACTTAATCATACAGATGATGAGATAAAGATAGAGAAAGAATAGACGACATGTGTAAGGTGTTACGTAAGCCATCGCTTACTCATAGTATCATATATACCAATGTTCAATGTACAATGTGGGAGCAAAACTCTCAACCACTTCTATGTGATGAGAAATAGATGAATGAGTGAATGTACAAATGTAACAAACATATTCAGATGTATGGGCAGAAATCTGAATATACATGAGATGTGTGACCTTATAGGTTATAGAAGAGTGAATATGAGTGACTGAAAGAGGAAGGATCAGTGTGAAACTGATAATCAACAAACCCTTATCTAACCTTAGGCTATGGAAGACCCTAAGTCAGATACGTGTGTGAAAAGATCACATACTTAAAAAATAGCAAGGAATGCTAACAAGTTTGCTGCCAGAAATTCTCAAACTCATGTGAACACACCTTCTCAAACACCTCATCCAAATATGCATAAAGCATATACATACTGATTCTCTTGTACCTATGCCGAATAGGACTCCTCCTGATATGGACATTACTGCCTCCATAAACTTCAAGTAGTACCTGTGTGCATAAAGAGAATATGTACCTGAATACTTAACATAAGATGTAAATCTTATGTTAACCACCATCCAATGTCTTTGAAGTAGCCCGACATCTTCTTGTAGAAGACAATCTTCAACTTGATATCTTCTTGTAGAAGACAATCTTCAAATACACCATGTAGATGGCCGATCCTCACCATCAAGCTGCTAATGACCAAGTCTTCTTGCCATGAACAAGAGATAACCTCCTCTCCATGTGCTAGAGTGTGAGCACACCCTTCATCTTCTCCAAGAAGAATCATTAAGAAGAACTCCATAGCTGCTCCTCAACATGCTTCAAGTTAGCACCATGGCTGCCCCATGTGCTAGAAGAAACACCACCTCTATTGAGGTCCAAGGTCCAAGGTTGTGTTGAATACTAGGTGAAGGGTGAATAGAAGTGACCCAAAGTACTTCTTATATAGTAGATTGTGCTCTCTCAAAATCACATAAATAAAGCTCCTTCGTAGCGATCGTATTTAAAAAAAAACAACTTCATCGTGAAACTCAAATCTGGCGCTATCCGCTTGTGCTTTTGTTTGAAAAGCATGTCCAAAAAATTTATTCGTGTGTGCTTTTTCTCCGCCGCTGCGGACGCTGGGGATGGAACCCAGATGGGTTCTTTAGGAGGCAAATAGACTAACCAAGTGCTCACGTATTGTTCTTGTACTAGAAATGGAAAGCATATTCTAGAGATATTTTGGCACTGTGCTGGCTGCGGTCGGGACTCAATCTGGAGAGTGCTATAAGAACATAGCTACTCATATATGTACTGTGAGCAATCTTGAGCAATAGGATATTGTTTTCCAACAGACCATGAGATAACTTTTGTACCCGCAAAATTAAGATATATTGAAGTACTTCTCCTGTCATCTTTAGAGCTAGCCCAGCCTACATCAAAAAAGATTTTTATGTCTATATAATATGTATATGGGTAATATAGACTCTCATTAAGAATTCCCTTCAAGTATTTGAGTATCCTCTTGGTAGCTTCCATGTGAGGTTTTTTAGGAGAATGCATAAATTTTCTTAGGACACATATACTATAGAAAATGTCCACTCTAGTAAATGTGGTGTAGTTCAAACTACCCATTAAACTTTGATAGCTTGTTATGTCTTCAATTGGCTCTCTTTTATGAGCACTTAGCTTCTTATTCATCTCCAGTGTACCTACAACCTTGGAATTCTACATTTTGAACTTAGCAATCATATTCTTGATGTATTTCCTTTGATTGAGATACGTACCCTTTTTGGTATACACAACTTCTGTTGATATATTTTAGTAGTGGTTTGTGTGAACACACTAGGACTATCGAGGCACTTTTTTTTTCCTCTTTAGGAGTTTTTTTCCCCAGCTTCTATATATGCCTATAACCCTAATGGGTCACTTATCTTTGTACATTCACTTGGTAATACATTTAGTATTGTTTTTGTGCTCCAATCTCTTCTTTTTCCTTGTGTTGTTTGCATGCTTTCACAGACCTCAAACTCCAACAATTGGTATCAAAGTAGGTCACCACTTCATCTAGGGTGTCATCGAAACCCCTCCAATCACAATCTCAAAATAGCACAAAAATTGGTAAGCATACTGAGGGTGATTAGGAGTTCAAAGTTGGTTCGCTCCGTGGTGTTGAAAAATTGCAATCAAAGCTCATTTCAGCCTCTGAACACATTAACATAGTGCTTGTGCAGACAATTTCAGCCTTTTATGTCAAAGATATATACAAGTTTTGGTTCGTCAATGCAAGCACCTCAAAGTCATCTATAGATGTAGCAGAACTCAAGAGGGTAGTTCTATTCAACTTTTCAAGATACAATTATTTTTTTGCATCAGGGTATTTTAGTGAGTGGCCATGGCTGAAAGCAATGATGTATTCTATATGTTGGTTGTTGAGGATAGATTGGATGGTACTAATTACCCTTTGTGGTCATATATGATGCATCATGTATTGGTTGCAAAAGGACTATGGAATATTGTGTAGGATGTTGAAAAATGACCTGCTACACCTACACATACATTCATTCAAGGTGATGCAGATGACATTGAAGATGACGATCCTCAAACTCTTGTTCATGATGTAGTTCTTGCTGCACCTACTAAAAAGCAACTTTGTTGGGATGGCAGAGATGCTCAGGCACATGCATTGATATCTTTGTCTATCATGTGCCATTATCCTTCATATTTGCTCTAACAAAACAATTAAGGATGCTTGGAAATTTTGGTGTAGCTCAGTGATGAGTAGCACCTCCTTTAATGTCAATCCGGGAAGACGTGAGGATGGTATGAAGACCTCGAGCAAGTGAAGGCACAAGTGCGTGAGTGAGAAGCACACTAACATGCACACACGTGCACACACAGTAAGACAAAGAGTGAGAAGCAATGGAGTTCTTAGATTACTTTCAAAAAGCTCATACAAGTTCAAAACTATTACAAGCTACCCCCCAAAATGAGCTCTCTAGCTCTATTTATAGTTTTTGACTAGGTTTTGGCCCTGTCCAGACCTAGTGTCCGGCGTAGTTATAAATTAGGTTCCAGGGCCAATTTGAGGGCTTAAACGGAGTCTAAAAAATACGAAAATTGATATGTAGGTACTTCTAAGGCTCCTCAATCTCAAGGACTCCTTGCTTGCACAAAATGGAGCTACAATATGAAATGGTATTTACAATGATTGTTAGTGATAAGAATCACTGTTATAAAGATGTTGATTTGGAAAAATTTGAAGGGCCTATCTGCCAGATTTGCGTTGACTGCTTTGTCTACTTAATCCTTCACCTCGCTCTGACTCTCTCCACTGGCTTCCTTGTCTAGTCAGTCCTTGGGTTCCCATACTACTCTCAACACCCCCCCCTCTCTCGCGTCTGCCGTCCCTGACAGACCCTTGTTGCTGGGAGTGTTGGATGTAATATTCCACAACCTGAGTGGCAAGCTGATGTTCTTGTATGCCTAGTCCTCTGGCCAAGTCTGTCATCATACGATCCCAATCAATTGGTCCTGGAATGTCCGGATGTGGCAGATGTAACTAATCTGCATGGATCGCTTGTTCTACTGCGAATAGATGTAGCAAATGTGTGGGTCTGGGAATGAAAATTTCTGAATGATATTCCCAAAATCCTGTAGAGAACATTTCCTCAAATGTCTGCTTGAAGCATGCGGATAAGTACTTTATTCGTGCATGCCAGGCAAAGATTATAGTGACCGAGGGATTCTGGCTCATGTGGTAGACTAAATCCTTGTTACCTTGGGAGAATCCAGGGGCAGAGATGTATGGAGCTTGTACCATCCGAAAGGTTTTGAAGACAATGGTCATGAGCTCGAATATTTTCATACATATTTTCGCTGCTATGTCGGGTACATTATTTAGACGTGTAGACCAGTGCCGAATTGTTGATATCATGTAGGCTACGGTTGGGGTCCCTCAAGGTGGAGCAAAATATGGATAGTTAACCCAAGCCGAGCATTCTTTATTGTTGCGTACCTTGATCGCAAATGCTTGCCAAGATCTGCGACGTACCATTGGGCAATAACATGGATTATACTTGATATACAGTGGCATGGTTGCCCAGGTGCTCATCATCTCAGGGTAATCGGTTAGTAGACGTGCACGCCAATTAGGCTAGAAAATCGAGCCTGCACGCACATCTGTCGGTAAGTCCTCTGGCTCAAATTGAGTGGCAAATGTGGGCTCCTTCCCTATATGTCTTTTAACTTCTGCATTATAATCATGTAGCAAGACAAAATAAGGCATGTATTGCGACTCTGATGTTGTGATTAACCGTTGGTGGGATAGGTTCTGAAAGTAAGAAGACCGAAGGACAGTTTCTTCCAGATTTGTGAGAGATTGCATTTGCACGGCAACGCGATCATCATGTGTCTTACCCACTTTCTCGACCCTTTTGACCCAATCTGGAACTTGAATTTCTAAAGTGTCATGTCCTTCCTCTGTAGTCCGACCACCGGGTGTTGGCATTGGCTCGTACGGCTCTTCATAGCTGTCATCGACGGGGATTTCCACTACTGTTTCAGGTTCTGGTTCTTCAGTGGGCGAGGGTGGCCTTTCATATGGTAAGAGGCGTGCTTGGAGTTCTGCCACCTGTTTCCGGAGGGTCTCTACTTCTTCTGTAGAGTGTTGCAAGATTACCGGCTCCTGTTGAGCTGTGGGGGCACTGGCTATGTGTTTCTTTAGGTCTGCACATTCAGTCTCTAACTTTTCATATGACTCCAAGAAATTTGCATGCTCCTCAAGTAAGATGCGAATGTCTTCCGATGGGACTGCTCTATACTTGGTAGGGCTAATGGTTGCTCCTGCAGTTCCTTCCATAGCCGCTTCAAAGTTGTCTTGGTTTTGTTGTTGAAGCCTCTTGTTCTCTTCTAGTGCTGCTGCCATATGCTTCCTTAATAGCCCAAGGTTGCGTCTGAGTGTAGCATTGGATATCATTTGCACTTGGAGCACTATTTCTAGTTCCTTGACTGCTTGATCATCTACTGTCGATGTCTTTGACTCCAATTCGGAGTGAGCCTGCTGAAAGGTGGTATGCTCGGTTAGGATCGTTTGGTAATCAGCTTCAAGAGTGGTGACTCTAGCTTGCAGACGCTGAGATTCTGCCTGGAGGGCCGTAGTGCGTTCTTCCAATTGATGGTATTCTTGTTGTAGTTGATGTGCACACTGAAGTAATGTGTTGAACGTGCTATTTACATTATGAGATGCAAGGGGAAAAGTTTGAAATGCAGGGGAGGTGGGATTGGGGAGGGAGGTAGTGAATGTTGTGTGTGCCAATGATGTGGTGAGTGGTGAGGTGGGGGGTAGTGGAGGGGGAGAGGGTGGAATTGTGGGGAGAGGTGCTGTGGTGGGTGAAATGTCCATTCGGTCAGACAGAGTGGTGTGTATAGGGGCTACCATGTAGGTGGGTATGGTAGGTGAAGTGAGTGTGGTGTTCGTGTAAATTGATGTCGTTGCGAACATCGAGGAAATGTGCCTTTGAAACATTGGAGAGTGGATGAACTGCTCCACAAAGGACGGGTATTGGGGTGGTGAGGTCAGGTTGAAAGAGGTGTAGGGGCCAGATGGGAAGTGAGGGTCATGGAATGGAGGTACCCGTATTGGGGGATAGGCTGGTAAACACAGGGTGCCTTCTGTGGGTGCTGGGCTTCCAACCACACTTGGGATTATGGGATGGCCAGTTATGGGTTCGGAGGATAGAAGGGTTGAAGTGTACAAGGGATTGGTGACGAAAGAGAAGAGGGTGTCCTGTGAGGTGGGTTCTCGGAATGAGAATGATGTGAATGAGGATGGGTTATAAGTGAAGGTAGAGGTGATGACTGTCGTTTCTTCCATGGTGGGAGGTGGTGGTGGGGGTAGAGAAGGTGGTGATGGGGGATGCTGGGGTGAGATGGGTGATGTCTGAATGAAGGTTTCAGCAGAGAGGTCAATGGTGGTGATGGGGGTAGCTGTGGTTTCAATGGGTACTTCTTGTTCTATGACGGGTATCCTGATAGTCTTACCTGCTCGGGGTAATGTGTCAACTCTGCGTTTGTCATACCTCACGGACTGGCGGACTGCTGTGTGGACAGCCTCCGGAACTCCTAGAGATTCTGACACTAATTTGAGGGTGTCAATGAAATGTTGATCCACCCCATCATCTGATAGCATTTCTTGCATCAAAGCTTGACCTGATACAAGAGAGAGTTGATGCCTTTCTTGTACTGCTTTGATTGTGTCGTATAACCTTTGTAGTTGAGCTGTATATGCAGGTGCACCTACAAGTTCTGGCACTTCTTGTTGCTCATCATGATGCTCTTGATCATAATCCTCCTCATCTTCCTCTTGTTCTTCTTCTTCATTATCCTCTTCATCCACTTCAACTGTGGTGACAGGTACTTGGGAGGTTGTTGCTTGCGTTTGCACATTCTCCACTTGTTGTGCCTCTTCTGCCTCCAGCTCTACATCTTGTAATAATTGTTCGAAGTCTTCATTCGTGAGTTCTTCCAAAGGTGCACCACTGGGAAATTCAAGATCGGTTGGGATGGGAGGGAATATCAAGTTAGGACCATCGGTGCTGCGTCTTGGAAGTCGGAGTGTGAATGGTCGGACTCTTCGGGGTGGAGGGGTGACATCTGGTGTTAGGGTGGCTCCACGTGGTTGAGCACAAGGGACTTGGACAATACCTCTCATCTTCTTAGAAGGGGGTCCAGTGGATGTCCTGCCTCTAAACTGCTCTACACGATTCCACATTAGGGCCTGTTGAATAGGGATGTCATAAGCCAAACACCTATAAATGATTCTCGTCAGAGCATAGCATCCATATAAAACCTGTTTCCGCGGCCATCGTTTGTGAGCTAGGTGTATCTGATCAATTATCCAGTGGGGTTAGTTGATGGTGAGGCTCTGTGTCTCTGCCAGATACAAACTAAACCAAATTTTTTTGGGCGGCATGGTGAATCTATCTTGGGCAGGAAAAGCAAAGTGTTGCATGCACATGCGAAGGTGTATTGCAATATTAGGCGTCATGGACACCATGTCCTTGAGTTTGGTGAGACTTCGATTCTTCATGTAATCCGGTACTAGGGTTTCCTTCTCTGTAGGAATATGCATTCCGCGCATATCTAGAGCCTCCCTCACCAAGTTGTTTGATAGCTTGAACCTCTTGAGCTCATTCCCATTTGTCAGAGATGGAATCACAAATGATCTTGCACCTTTTGGGTTCTTGTTTGGAGTCAAGGTGTTGATGAGATAGTAGCATCGCATGAAGTCAGGCTTTGGGAGCCGTGCACTGAAATATGCATCCAATCCTACCTTCTCCCATATCGAACGTAGACCTTCTGCATTTTGTAACTTCTCGAATTCTCTTGTAAAGAAATGGTATTTACCTTGCTTCCCATTGAAGTCCAACTCTGATTCCCATAGGTATGTTCCCTCTCCCAAGGGTCCTGCCACTTCACTAAACCAGTGGGAAGTTTTTCCTACGGGCATGGTATGGCCACTGGGAGGGTCCGCTATAGGTATGATTTCGATGGCCTTCAATTCTTCTCGTCTTTCGTTTGTTTCAGGTAGAAAGGGTAAACTGTCTAAGTCCACCACTTGCTGGCTCGTTTCTGTTTGAGAGCTAGTTCCTGCCGCCTCAGCCATGTTGAAAACTTCGCAGCTGGTTCTGTGAGAATATATGAATAGATGTTAACATTGCAATGGACACAAAAATGACACTGTGTCCCCGTTACAACATTAACATGAGGTTCGGGAGAGGTTAGGGGGTTAGTAAGTGCTCGGTGCTTGTGTGTGTAGTTAAGAATTAGGTAGACCTAAGAACTAAGCGGAATGATGTGATGTGAGAGTGATGTAGTTAGTAGGTGGACATGGATTTACAACTGGGGTCCGGGGGTTTATTACAAGTTTTAGGTTGCCAAATGCAATGATAGGTTTTGATCTTGACTTTGTGGAGACTCTGGAGAGTGTGATAGGGTATTTACTTGAAAAATGGGGCTTTTTAGGGACCCATTTACAAGTGATTCTACTTGTGCTCATGGAAGAATACGTGTTAGTGCGTGATGTGTAAGACTGGGCCTCAGATGTTCGCGTGAGTGAAACATGTTGTACAAGGTTTGGCCTTGGTGTAGCTATTTGAGCCCGCAAGCAAGCCTTAGGCACCCAGATTTGTCGTGATTGTGGGCTGGCCTTCATTGACTTCTTGGGTACCCAAATAGACTTCACTTTTGCAGAAGAATTTATGAAGGACTTCTTATTAGTGTCGTGTTGTTGATTACTAATAAGATGTGGTGTTGGCCTGGTCGGAACAGGGTGTTCGCCTTTTCGCCTCCATACTTGTTTCATCGGCTGAAACAATCTGCTTTGCTCCTTTTTTTGGCCTCCAGTATAGGTAGTGTTCTGCTTCTTCTGTATTTGATCTGCCGTTGGCTGCTGCATCCTTCTGGCCTTTGGAAAAGAAGGGAGTACCGTCTTATCCTTGACTCCGTTGTTGAGACAATCCTCTTTCTGCATCATACATTTTTGGACAAGAATAGCATTGTCAACTTCATGTGCACCCCTGGAAGGACTAGGAGTTCGTGCCTTACCTAGTTCCTTGAGTGCCTCATTTTCCAGTTCAACTGTAATTCGACTATGATTTACCCATACCTGAAATGTCCACTTCTTAGGTTTAGGTTGACTGCATGATCATAGATCCAGTCCTGACCCAAGACAAGAGGCTCAGTGAGGTCCTCATCTTGACACACTAGTACTTTGACTGTCATTGCTTCGTCTTGAATATAGAGGGGAAGTTCCACCTCGCCCATGCAAGGGGTTTCCACACCTCCCAATCCTATGAGATATGCTTCAATAGGATTGACAGTTAACTTCAACTCTTGACAGTAAGACAATTTAACAGCACTAGTGGCTGCACCTGAGTCAATCAAGGCTCTTACAATCCTGGCACCCTTTCCTTGTCCTATATCTAAGGTTATAAAAGGACGTCGATCAATTATCTTATGGGAGCTGATACCTGAAACTTCACACATAGCCATGTGATATCCTTGATCTGCATCGGCATCTGGCCTAGGTTGCTCTCTACCCTGTCTTCTCAACTTCATTCTCCGGATGCGTTCCAATGCTTCTGCTTGAGCTTCTTCTCGAATTCGTTTTTCTTCTTCTTTCCGTTTCTTAGCAATGTTGAGTCGACATAGCATCTCTTCCGTCAGAGGTTCCTGATATAACTTGACTCTGCACACGCTTATATAGCTAGGAAGAACATCACCTTCGAGGGTAGCGAATTGAACTGCTCCACTGGTTGAGATCCTATTAATGATCATGGGTCCGTAGCCTCTTTTCTCTAGTTTTCTCGCGTGTTGTTTCAAAGTGTAGACTAGTACTAGGTCGCATGCCTTCAAACCTTTATCCTTGACGTGGGCATCAAAGTATGCCTTCTGTCGTTTCTTAGCTGCATATATCCCTGTAGCCGCCCTCAGTCTTGTTTCTCCTAATCGTTCTAGGTCAAAGATCCTAGAGGAGAGTTCATGACCTGTCCATTCATGCTCCTTTGCTACTTTCAATGTAGGTATTAAGAAATCTAGCGGTAGCACTGCATTTTGGCCAAATACCATCTGAAAGGGGGTGGCTTGGAGTACCGTCTTGTAGGCCACTCGATATGCCCAAAAAGCATGGTGTAACTATTTTTCCCAATCAGAGCATTTATTGTTCACTAATTTCGTCAGTACATTGCATAAGATCTTATTGGTGCTCTCAGCCTGGCCATTTGCTTGAGGGTGATAGGGGGCAGAATTCTTATGTACTACCAAGAATTCTTGGAGCAGATTTTCAATAACTTCATTCAAGAAGTGAGTGCCTCTATCACTAACTAGCTCTATAGGTAGCCCGTATCTAGTGAACACATTCTCAAATAAAAACTTAGCTGTTGTTTGAGCATCGTTCTTCGTTGTGGCTTTTACCTCTACCCACTTTGTTAGATAGTCTGTCGCAACAATGATATATTTTGCATGGGAACCCTTAGTTGGGGGATTAATAGGACCTACGAAGTCTATTCCCCACTTAGAGAATGCACGTCCACCCATCATAGGTTTCAGTGGCATCTCATCTTTACGTATAGGATACTGAGTTCTCTGACAGACATCATATCGTTTCACATGGGTATGTGCATCCATGTGAAGGGTCGGCCACCAGAAGCCCGCAAATAGTATTGCCTTGATCACCTGATCTGGTCCAAAGTGTCCTCCTGCTACACCTTGGTGAGCAGTTTCCAAGATCTTGAGATATTCACTTTCATGGACACATAGTCTCAGGTAACCATCCTTACCACGCTTGTAGAGATTATCACAAATGAGTGAGTACTCTAGGGCTTCTTGTTCTAGAATTCTTTTCCTAACCAGAGTCATGTCTGGAGGGAATGTTTTCGTCCTCAGAAAGGATACTAGTGGTTCACTCCAATCTGGCACTATGGACACTTGATAAAAAGTGGCATGTTCCATAAGTGGTTTAGTGCAACAGATTGGGCATTCCTTGCACAACTTTTGGACATCAGCTTCCATAGTTGGCCAATGCACTCCGAGTCTCCTTAGTGTCTGTAGGGTTCGTTGTTTTGAGTAGTGTTGCTCTAATGCACCTACATGTGCTAATTGCAACCATTTAGCGTACTCATCCTCTTCCACACAACAAGCCAAGATCCCTTGATCTGTGTGCTTGTACATACTACCTGCCATGATGTGATACTTTTGAGCTTTTACTACCTCTCTATCCTGTGTGTTTACTACTGGGTGGTTAGGCCCGTATGTCAATACTGGCACTAATGACTTAGCCCACTATGGCACCACTTCCAAATTAAACAAGTAAGCATCAGGAAGGTCATCTGACACTCCTTGTGGGGCTTCTCCAGATGTGAGCCTAGAGAGATGGTCTGCTCTGAAGTGAGTCCTACCTTTCCTTACCACAACCTCAAAGTCGTATTCCATTAGTAAGAGAAACCATCTTACTAATCTACCTGTATTGCATGGCTTGTTCACGAGATATAGCAGTGCCTGATGGTCAGTAAAAAATTTAAACTTATTTGCAAGAAAATAATGTCTAAACTTTTTAACTGCATATACCATGCCTAATCCTTCTCGTTCGGTGGTTGTATAATTTCGTTCAGCTGCATTCAATTGTCTACTAGCATAGGCAATTGGAAGATCCATATTACCTTCACCAGTAGGTTGCGCGAGTACACACCCATAACATAATTGGATGCATCCACATGAACATGGAAAGGCTTATTCCAATCTGGTGTGGTTAAGATTGGTGCTGAACATAATCGCCGTTTAAGCTCATTGAAGGAATTCTCACATTCATCCGTCCATCCACATTGGTAAGCCCGAACGGCATTACCCGAAAGGCAAATATGCCCCAGTCCGTGGCAAAAGCTGTCTTATGCTGATCTTCTGGAGCTATGGCTACTTGATTGTAGCCCGAAAATCCACCAAGGAAGTTGTACACTTCCTTGCCTGCTACTCTTTCTAAGAGATGTTCTGTGATGGGAAGCGGATAGTTATCTTGAATTGTGGCTGCATTGACCTTCTTCAAGTTAATGCATACACGTAGCTTGCCATTCTTCTTGGGCACCACTATGATGGGGGATACCCACTCAGTGTGCTCAATTTCATATATGAATCCAGCTTCAACCAGTCGATCTATCTCCTCTTTGATCTTGGCAGCATAATTATCATTATATGTATATGGCCTTTGCTTAGAGGGTTTGGCATCTGAGGTCATGGGGATAGTGTGTGAGCATATGTTTGGATCAACCCCCTTCAACTCCTTGTAACTCCAAGCGAATACATCTCTGTATTCTCTTAGCAAGGCTATTAGCTCTTGTTCTTCCTCTTCTATCAGGTCATGGCCTATGTATGTGCATCTCTCTTCTCCTTCTTCTATGGCTACCACAATTTTCTTTGTGGTTTCTTTGTTATCATAGGCCTCTCCTGATTGTGCCTCACGTTTAGGCATTCTCACCCTGACTCTTCTATCGTCTATCTCATACTTTTTAAAGTTTTCAGGGACCTCAAACAAAGATTCTTCCTCTGCTTGTGTGACTTCTCTCTTCGTTCTTTTCTTTCCTTCTTTCTTAGGAGTTACATGCGTGGCTAGCATTACATCATTTGTAAGCTCTCCGTGCCTCTGGGTTGAAATTCTACTTCATAGAAGTATTCTTCATCTGATGCAAAAGGTGGGTCCATAATGATTGACTCTAGATCGAAGTCACTTGCGTCCTCAAATGCATCAGGGCTAGGTTCGCATTCTTCTAGAACTGCCTCTCCCATGATTGGCTCTATGGAGAAGACTGAAATGTCATAGCCATCTTCATCACAGTGAGGTGTCCATGGTTCTTCATTGATGGTTACATCCATTGTTGCTAAGATTTCTGCCGAGCCATGGGGTTCAAATTCTTCGTCAGGAAAGACTACAGGCGCATAGGCTGGGTCTTGAATTGATCTATGTGTTTCTTTTGCGCCTATCTCTCTGGCTTCTTCTCTCTTCTCTTCTTCTACTGCTACTTTGCACATCCATAAGTGGGTGTCTTCATGCATCCATGAGGATCCTGATCCTATGGAGTGCACCGATTCTGTATCATCCTTGGCTCTATGGATGGGATTCCATTGGATAGGAGGGACATCTCTATGAGAGTAATCTTTGAGATTCACTTTGGTCGTAACACCTAAGTGTTGCAGGTACAAAGAATTGGTTCCCCAATCCTGTACCACTTGCAACTCTCGCATAAAGTGTCTTCCCAAAATCATCTCATAGGCATGATTTTTGCTAAAATCACATATAGCAAATGTATGCTCGAGCTCGACACCACATGTAGTGAGAGTTATGCCTTCTAACAATCCCAAGGGCCTCTCAATATGGCCATCGGCCATCTGCAATTTCATTCTCGTCCATCGGAGTGCTGGCTTGCCCCAACGCTTCCAAAGGGAAGTGGTAGCAATTGCAACACCTGCGCCTGAGTCTAGAATGGCCTTGGTGGTGTATCCTTGATGGGTGATAGGAAGATATGTGTTTCCCTATTTTCCTTCACTCATGTCTCCTATCTTGTCCAATGGTATCTCTGGCACTGTTCTCTGGGACCCTACCTGGGAACGAGGTTTTGCTATCTCTGGTACTTGTTTGGCTACATGTTTCCATAGCTCTGGCCTTACTTTGAGTAGCTCTTCTAAGGTGAGGTTGCACTGTACTTTAGTGTTTTTCACTACCTCTGTGTTCCTAGGTAGGACTGAGTCCTCATTTCGTACCATGACTGTGGGTGCTCTCATACAAGTAGACTTAGCTTCCCATGGGCCTGTGAAGTGGGGTAATTCTTGTAGAGAGTTAGACTCAAAGTCTAATCTTTCCTGAGATTGGGTGCTCTCCTGCTCCTCATAAATGGATGGGATGTCTTGTGGGAATTGGTCGTGTGCATCATCCACAAGTTCAATGGGAGGAGGGACTTCATTTTCTTTAGCCCATTTGTCTTCTTGAATCTCTCGTAGGAATTCTGGTGTGAATCGATTCATAGAAGAAGAAGTGTCCGGCTCCGTAGAGTTAGGCACATAGGCTTCAGGCACATAGGCTTCCTGGGCAGGAAGACCTGCTCTTTCACTTGCCTTGTCCTTATGTTGAGAGGCGGGTTCCTTTTCTGATTGTGCAATCAGCTTCTCTATTCTTTCTAACAGTCCATCAAAGTGCAACTGTGTCTTCGTTGAACTAGAGATGTTAAGTAGGCGACTGGCCTCAAACATGGTCTGAGCCAATTCCACCATCTTAGCACAAATTTTGGTTCGTTCTAGCTCTAGTTCTGCTCTAGGGTAACACTTTTCATGATCAGTTACGTTTGGCCCTTCTTGGATTCTGGCCTGATATGCTTTAAGCATCATATTAAGGTCCTCGGGGTGGGATCTGCTAGGACTGATCCTACTCTAGGGGGTGGTGGAATTAGGTGAGGCGGGTTGGAAGGTGGCGGGTCGGACGGAGTTGGGAATGGTGGAGGTGGGGTAGTGTGAGAAGGAGTTTGAGATGTGAGTTCAGTTATCCTGGCCTTTGTTTCTCTGAGGCTTTCCTCGAGTTCACTCATCTTTTTTGCCCATTGCCTTTTCATTCTTTCACGACTATCTCTCCAAGCTCTAGTCCTACCCCTTGGTTTTGCTGCAATGCTTGAGCTCTAGTGACTACCTGTACGGGTGCAGTGGAAGTGACACTTCCTGTGGAATCTACCACTAACCCAATAACATTAATAGGAGTGATTTTTGGCATATTATTAGGATTCTTAGGGCAGTCTCGTAAGAGATGCTCCTTTCCACACTCTTGGCAAAAGCCCTGGATCGTCACTGATTGGGTTTGGGTAGGTGCAGGCATGGGGCAATCACGAATGAGGTGATCTCCCTGACATCTGTAGCATGGTCCTCTAGGGAATGGGGGTCTTACTTGTCTAGGTTGAGGTCTAGGGTTGGGGTTTGCATACATGACATTTGTGTAATCTGACTCCCAACTAGGTTCATTTGGCTCTTCACTATAGTAGGACTCACCATGTTCAGGAGACTGCATGTAGTAAGCATGGGGACTATCGACATGTGTAGAATCAAAGCTATGGTCACTGGGGTCACTTTCAGAAAGCAATGGTGTTACAGGGACTATAGCTCTATTCAAGTTCTCTTCTGCAGCTGCATATTTTACTGGGATCACATTAGCTAGGACAGGGGGTTGTTGTGCTAACACAGGCTGAGGCCTTTGTTGGTTTTGGTATTGTGGTTGGTAGGTTTGTTGAGGCTTAGCATATTGCTGCGGTGGGTGCTGATTCTGGTATCTTCCCTGCTGAGGGTATGGCTGAGGGTAGGGTTGCCTAACCGCCTGCTTGTTGTATGGGCAGTCTTGTGCTGTGTGATTAGTGTATCTCCGTTCTATGGTGCAGTATTGGCTACTGGGATTCACTTGGGGTTGAGCCATAATGGGACATACGTTCGCCATATGGTCACCACCGCAGGTATAGCATCTCTTTACTGGGGCAAATCTTGGAATTTGTTTGCTAGAGACACCTAGTTTTTGTGCCACTTTCTCAGCGAGTTCCTCAATTGATGTGGATTGCACGGAAGAGAGGCTAGAGGCACTATCTGAATCTTTGTATATTTTGGAAAGCTCTAACTCCTCCCCTAGGTTATCCTCGATGTCAATGCACATGCGTACACACTCTTCTATAGTCCTAGGGTCCTCCAGATACACATATGACCTCAATTTGGTACTTAGCAATCCATCCAAGAATAAAGCCACTTGCTTAGCTGGTGTGGGTAGCTCAGGGACAGGGCATCTCTCCAAGTATTGCCTAAATCTTCTTCCAGCAAGTCTCACGGTCTCTTGAGGGGTTTGCTTGAAGCTGTGAATCAGCGAGGAAGTGTTATGTCTTATGCCACTTTTAGAGAATTCGATAATGAATGCCTCTAGAAGTTGGTCTATGCTCCTGAACTGCCTCTCGTTTAGTGGCTGAAACCATGTCAGGGTAGTGTTCCTAAGGGTTAGACCAAAGGCATTGTATTGCGTGAACAGATCTTCCACTTGTTCAGCTCTCAAGACTTGCCTAAACTCAGCCACATGATCGTATGGATCTCCAGTGCCATCGAAGTAGTTCTTCATGGACTTAACTAGCTGAGTCGGTCTTAGAGTCCTTGTGTGCTCTCTAGGTCGTGGTAGAGGGAACTCATCCACATTTCTTTGATTCCTGGGAGCTCTAAGTACCTCAGGTTCTACTCTGTTTGTTTCCGTCCTCGTTCTTTCTCTGCCCCCTGGGTTGGCAAAGCTTACTTCTGGCCTATCTCTACTTCTGTCTCTTTGAGTTCCATGAGCTTGGGATGTTCCAGCTCCAGGGTGACCATAGGACACATTCGATCTTGGTTGGGGGGAAAACGAATTCACCCTTCCAAGTGTAAGCATGTCTATCATGTTCTGTAACCACAAAGATCCTCTCTGAAGCGTGATCTAAGTAGGTCACTCTGCCTGGGCTATTTGGATCTTTAAACTCATAGATCATGATTGTTCCTATATCATTTGGTCGATCAGATTTATACCTCCAAAAGGCTTCATCAGTCTCTCGGTTCAGAAGCAGATCTATGCAGGGAATCCACTCAGGAGTGAGAATTCTCGTAAGAACAGATTTCCCTCGAGGGGTCCTGGGCTCTGCACCCATGTTTCCTTGTTCTAGGTCCTCTATGTCCGTCTCAGGGATCACATTCCCGAATTCATCTGTCCTCTCCGGGTGACTAGTGACCACGTATATGGTTCCCTCTTTATCAAGGTATGCACCATTTTCAAACTTGACAGCAGGGTGCTCTAGCCCAATAGATTGGTCTGGGTTTTTGATTTGGACCACAGATCTTCCTAGGCCGTCCTCATAGATGCTAGCACCTAATCGGTTGGTCCTAAGGTATTCCAGCTGCGTCTTGTAGGGGCCTTCTACCCTGTGCAAGTATGGCACTCCTGAACTTCCCGTAGGTCGATCCATGCCTTGAGACATCTCTGATTCACTAGTCTCAGAGCTAGGGTAGTATGAGTGGTGGCTCAACTGCTGGGCCCAAGACCTAGCAGTGTGGTTGACACTAGCCTCTGAAGACCTAAGACTTTGTCTATCTCTCCCTAGATGTCGCCCTGATCTAAGGTTCATAAGCCTAATTGAATAGCCCAAATTTGCCCAAGTACAACCTCGTTGTTGAGTTCTTTTGTATCAGTCACTTGATTCTTTTTTAGTCGATTATCGTGTTTATGCTCTTGTCAGAAATCACGTCGTCAGGAATATTCGAGTTAATTTTCACACTGTAAGTTGATGGTTCCACGTTAGGTTCTTTTCCTTTAGAGTTCTTGACCGTGCAAAGATTATGTCGTTAGCTTGAACTTGAGTATTTAGGTAGTCTTCAACTTGATAAATGCATATCGCCGCCCTGGCTTACTCCTATCACTAGTCGTTCTTAGCCTAAGCTAGGAATTGACAATGGGAGTTGAGAATTTCCAACCTTTTGTTTCCTTCTTGGTTGCCCTGGTGTGCCCAGGACGCGTGTTCCCAAGCTTGCACTTACTCTTGCTTAGAATGCCCTCAAGTGCTCTTGCTGGACCTGTAAAAGTCCCACAGTTAGCTCAAGACTTAGATTCAAATGACACAATAGACCACTTTCATGCATGTAACTCACAGACCAAATTATCCTTTGCTTTTATGGAAAACAATCCTAAGGATCCCTCAGTTTTCCTACCTCGGGGTATGGTCAACTTCAAAAAACCCTATCTAATAATCCTGATATTAATTTTCACATAACCAATGGAAGTTTTGGTTGTACTCCCCACGAGCTTTCCAACAAAACAAGAATCACAGCAAACGGATTTCGTATGAGAAAGTTATGTCAGTTCAGGCTTCAGGGATTAAAACAAGGTTCAAACAGGCCAATAGGGCAACACGTTTTCCTCGGGTTATTTGCCTATAGCCTCCTTATGTGCTCTAGAGTCCATGATCCATGTCCAAAATTAGCCAAAATCTTCAAATTAAAAAACCCTAAAAAATTGGCCGAAATTGGCTGTCAATCGCGATCGACTGGGCTGTCAATCGTGATGGACTGGTGTCAATCGCGATGGACTGGTGTCAATCGTGATGGACTGGTATCAATCGCGATGGACTGGTGTCAATCGCGATGGACAGGTATCCGTCGCGATGGACTGGTATCAGTCGCGATGGACTGGTGTCAATCGCGATGGGCTGGTGTCAGTCGCGATGGACAGGTATCCGTCGCGATGGACTGGTATCAATCGCGATTTTTCTGTCGGTCGCGATGGACAGGGGTGTCCGTCGCGATGGACACGTTGTCGGAAAGTTTTCAACTTTCCAGTTGATGACCAGATAAAATAAAATTAACTTAATTGCTGAATTCTAACCTTTTATATCACTGTTGATTAGTTGTTTTGGATTGAATTAACTACTTTTGAAGTGTTTACAGGTACAAGAAATGATAAAGAATACATGTTCATATTAGGGTTTACTCTAATTTCACATTTAATGAGTTGTTTTATTCATACATTCAAGAATCATGGGTATTTAACCCTAGGATTTCATAAGTTGATATGATTTTATGTCAGTTGGGTTAATCCAAAGGGTCTCAAAAGATTCTAATGGGTTAATGCTAGGGTTTATTTAAGTGTTAATGGATTAATGATAGGGTTCAGAAGAGTTTTAAAGGGTTTTCATGGGTTTCTGAAGGGTTTTAGTAGGTTTTCAAGGGTTTTAGTATGTTTCAAGGGCTAGAATAGTTGTTATTCAAATACATTAATCTATACATTAAATATTTATGTATTAAAAATTAAACTATGCTATTAATAATTACTTTAATCATATGTGTGCATTTAAATACTAAGGTTCTAATTAATTAAAAGCTTAACCTAAGCTTAATTTAAATGATTTATTTAATTGAGAAATTTAGGGTAAATAAAATTAAAATGAAAATGAAGTGGATAATTAACTAGTGGTGTGTATGAATGCTAGGAAAAAGAATGGTATGTGAGTAATGTGTAACTAAAGTGATTTAAGGAGTGGTCTGAAAGGATGATGCACTTAAAGTGAATAAAGTTGGTTAAGAGAAAGAATGGTGAGAATTAGTGAAGATGAAAAGAGAGGAGTAGAAATGAAGTGTAATTAAAGTAGTTAAAGGTAAATGAAAAGTGTGGTGGATAAATGTGGGCAAAAGTGAGGTTGTAGTTTAAAAGTTAAAACTGAAAAGAGTGGCTTAGAAATGACTTGTGTAATTATTTATATGTGTGAAGAGCTCTGTTATTTCCTAATGTTTTTTGTAGACATTCAAAGCAAAAGAATCGAAGAGCATCGTGGCAAAAGTGGAGAATTCAACAAATCAATTAACCGATAATCTGATTTAAATCTATAGACATTATCCTTGATTAAGCTTTGTATAGGATTCACTTATTGTTAGCAATCTTTTAGAGAAATTATATCATTGCTTTATAGCATTGTAATCATCCATTATTGTCATTAGCATTAATTCAATTCTAATTTGCATTATCATTCTTGTCAATGTTATCTGAAATCGTTAATTTCAGTTTCTCATGATTATTGTCTGAATAGATTTATAGCCTTATTTTCAATCGCATCCAGTGATCAACAAGATAACATAGATTTATTTCCTCCACCATTAATTAGACATTCACAACCTAATCATTTAGAAATCCAAGATGAGGAAATTATTAAAGATAAAATAACTGAAGAAAGTCTGATATTACCTATACCTCAAGAAGCTATTGATAGATATAGAGCAGCCCAGCCTTACGGTTCTTAGACGTTTAAAGTGTTACAATTACCTAATCCATATTTTCTAGATTTAAGAGTAATTTAGAATTTCTTTTACCTTAGACGAAAGAAAAATATACCTAAAACACCTACGATTGTCTCATACACCCTGCGTGTGCCGAGGGATTTAGTGGCTGACTGATCCACCAGCCTTATGTCCGCAACTTCTCGACAATTTGGTGAACCCGACGTGAAGGTTCGGCACGACACCGTAGGTATAAATGTATATTTACTTTCTGTTTTGCATATGCATATATAGGTAATTTGGTGATTGAAGGAGAAGTATCGACATCCTTTGTAGCTGCAGCTGATTGTTCCTCGTCACGTCACCTTTATCCATCAACTTTCATAAAAGTGACGATTGCACATGCATGAAAAGATTTTTGCACTGAGCACATTCACAACGAACCTCTTCATCAAGCTGGTTGATCAGGTATATTTATTTTTATTCTGTTGCATAATAGTAGGAAAAGTTTCTTTCTAGTTGCAAAGAAGTAAGAAAATTTTCTTTATTGCACAATAGTAGGAAAGTTTTCTTTATTTTTATTTCTAAAGCAGTAGGAAAATTTTCTTTATTGCATAGTAGGGAAATTTTCTTTATTGCAAAATAGTAGGAAAGTGTTCTTTATTTCTATTTACCACATAGTAAGAAAAGTTTCTTTATTGCAAAATCATAGGAAATTTTCTTTTTGTTTATAAAATAATAGGAAAATTTTCTTTTGCAAAGCAGTAGGAAAGTTTTCTTTAGTTTTGTTGGCAAAGGAGTAGGAATATTTTCTGTATTTCTGTTTTGTTTTACCACGGAGTCGTATCAGGATCAAGAAATAGACGTACTACTACGAGAGTTATACACTTATATTTCATATTTATCTGTAAAGTTAGACTTATCCACTATGGCTGACCACTTTGAAGAGCAGCGAATTTGGAAGATCATAGATGCAATTAAAACGGATAGGGGGGAATTTACTGGAATAAATGTAACAGCTTATCTTAAATATTACGAACAATTGACAGAACAATATGGGTTACCTGAAGACAATAAAAAAGATACATTTATACGAATTGCTCATGGTTTCACTAGAGAGAGAATCCAATTGAGAGTAGTTCAACCAAACATGACTTGGGCGGATTTCAAGACTCGGCTTCTTACTGAATTTTCGCATGAAGATTACAGTAAGAATAATAGAGCCACATTCATGCGATGGGTAGGAACAACAAAATTAGACCAACACATAACTCAGGGATTAACTGAGTTTGATATCAAATTTAACCAAATGCCTCAAGCAGACCAAACAGCTCTAGAACCACATAAATTAAGAAATTTTCTAAACATGCTAGATCCATCTCTTAGACGGGAGCTAGAACCAATGCTTGAGGATGGAGCGACTGCGAGTGGGCTTACTGGAAATTGGGATAACGTTCGAGCAGCTGTCCATAGGTTAGCCCAAAGACAGGAGCGAAATCAGATGCAAACTCCAAGAATATACGAAAGAGATGCGCCAGGAAAGATAGATAATGACCCCACTTCTCATAACCCTAGAAAAGATGACTCAGAAATTACAATGTTAAAAACATCAGTAGAATCACTTGTCAAACATGTGGAGACTTTGGCGACTGAAATAGCTACTATAAAGAGTATGCAAGAGCTTAAATTGAGAGATCAGGAGAAACCAAAAGAATTAGAACAAAATCCTAGGAATTAGATGCCAGCTAGAAGACCATTTAACCAAGCACGTAGATGTCTCTGGTGTGATGATTTGGAGCATCCACACTGGACATGCAACTTATTCAAAGAGGCCAAGGATAGGAATTGGGTCACAGAAGTAGATCGCAAGATCTGTGACTTTGTAACGAAAAGGCCTTTGGCATCAAACTATGGCAAAGGGGGAATGAAAACCTTCTTTGAAGCCTCCACAAGCCAAAATACATATGCTTGTAGGCTGGATAGTGAAGACTCTAATTGTGATTTTTGGGAGCAGGTTTATGATACTGCTAGTAGAGGCAAGTTATCTGTTGAGAACTTATATGCTACGAGCTCGGATATTAGATCAAAAACATGTTGGAATGAGCCAGTCGATATGTTCTCAGTATATGCTCATGAAATTAATGTAGACGAAAAAAGAAAACGGGATGAAGAGGGACAGTCTAAACGAACAACTAGGGCTAGAAAAGAGGGTGAAGCGACTGATACAATTAAAGAACCGCCTATGATGGAGCCTAGTCAGGAACCAAAACAACAGGAACAAGAAAAGAAACCTCAAAATAAGGGTAAAGGAAAGAAAGTAGGAGAAAATTTAGAAAAGAAAACTACAAGTGAAGATAAAAGTGAAGATAAACCTAATGAATCGCAACCCATACGAGAAGAAGGTAGTAAGGAAGAAAAACCGAAAAAGAAACCTCCAACTTTTCAATTGATCTCGCAAATTGAGAAACAAATAGACATTCGGAAGGTTATGGATGAAAAAATTATGAAGGCAGAGGTAACCATGACATTAGAGGAATGGTTAGCATTTTCAAGAACAGATGTGAAAGAAGATTTCATGAGTATCATTAAAAGACGAACCACCTCCTTTAATGATGTAGCTTAGTGATAAGTAGCACCTCCTTTAATGTCAATCCGGGAAGATGTGAGGATGGTATGAAGACCTCGAGCAAGTGAAGGCACAAGTGCGTGAGTGAGAAGCACACTAACATGCACACACATACACACACACGCGCACACACAGTAAGAAAAAGAGTGAGAAGCAATGGAGTTCTTAGATTACATTCAAAAAGCTCATACAAGTTCAAAACTATTACAAGCTACCCCCCAAAATGAGCTCTCTAGCTCTATTTATAGTTTTTGACTAGGTTTTGGCCCTGTCCAGACCTAGTGTCCGGCCTAGTTAAAAATTAGGTTTCAGGGCCAATTTGAGGGCTTAAACGGAGTCTAAAAAATACGAAAATTGATATGTAGGTACTTCTAAGGCTCCTCAAGCTCAAGGACTCCTTGGCTTGCACAAAATGGAGCTACAATATGAAATGGTATTTACAATGATTGTTAGTGATAAGAATCACTGTTATAAAGATGTTGATTTGGAAAAATTTGAAGGACCTATCTGCCAGATTTGCGTCGACTGCTTTGTCTACTTAATCCTTCACCTCGCTCTGACTCTCTCCGCTGGCTTCCTTGTCTAGTCAGTCCTTGGGTGCCCATACTGCTCTCAACAATACACTTACCACTTTATAACTATTGATATATTTAGGTAGTGGTGTGTGTGAACACTCTAGGACTGCCGAGGCACTTTTTTCCCTCTTTAGGAGGTTTTTTTCCCTCGGCTTGTATATATACCTATTGCCCTAATGGGCTACTTATCTTTGTACATTCTGTAGTAATACATTCAGTATTATGTGTTGTGCTCCAAGCTTCTTCTTCCCCCTTTTGTTGTTGGCGTGCTTCCACAGGCGTCTAACTCCAACAATTGGTATCAAAGTAGGTCGCCGCTTCATCTAGGGCATCGTGGACACTCCTTTGGTTGCGGTCTCAGATTCGCATGAACTTTGGTGAGCATACTCAGGCTATTTCAGAGATCAAAACGTCTTCGCTCCGTGGTGCCGAAATCATGATCTAAGCTCGTTTCGGCCTCTAAACGCACTATCGCAGCGCTTGTGCAGGCTATTTCCTCTTTTGGTGCCAAAGGTATATACCTGTTTGGGTTCGTCAGTATAAGCGTCTCAAAGTCTGCTATAGGTTTAGCAGAACTCATCTGGGTAGTTCCGTTCAACTTTTTGAGATACAGTCAATTTTTTGCATCAAGGTATTTTACCAACCGGCCATTGCTGAAAGCAGTGATGAATTTCGTATGTTGGTTGTTGAGGATACGTTGGATGGTACCAACTACCTGTTGTGGGCTTATATGATGCGACATGTATTGGTTGCAAAAGGACTGTGGAACATTGTGCAGGGTGTTGAAAAACTTCCTATTACACCTACAACTATTACAACTGCAAGTACTAAAGCTGATTTAGAAGGTGTCGAGGATGATGATATTCTGCATATTCCTGTTCGTGTTGCAGTTTTTACTGCACCTACTATAGACCACATTGTACCAAGCTAGGAATGAGGCTCGTGTTGCTTACCTCCGAAAACAGTTCGAGAGTAAGCACATGGATGAAGGTGATCGTATGGACAATTTTCTAACAAAGATCAAAGACTTGAAGGAACAATTGATTTCTGATGATGAGGTTATACCAGATAGCTCACTTATGTAGACCGATCTAAATGGTCTTCCTTATTACTCTTTGGTTGATCATGAAAGGCAATCCAAATGCCTTGTCATTTGAGGAGTTAGTCTCTCTTGTGTTGCAGGAAGATCATTCCAGGCAAAATAGGTCCATTATGCGTGTTGCAGATCAAGCTTTCCTGGCTAGTCAAAAGGGCAAAGGAAAATGGAGCTCTTCTACTAGTAAGCAGAAATCTGCAAATGCTGCACATTTGAAGAACCAAGACAAAGATGAGAAAAAATCAGAAAAGAAAAAATTGTTTTGCAAGTACTATAAAGGGAATGATCATATCATAAAGAACTGTCCAAAACTGGCTGCTAAAGAAGCAAAGAAGAAAGAGGCTGGAATGGTTGTTGTAGAAGCCTCTACACCAAAAACGGAGTCTGCTAATCGTGTGCACGAAGAATAATGGGCGTTTACTACTGTTTGCAGTTTTCACCCATCTTCTCATGAGCAGTGCATGTCTATAGTAGACTCAGATGTTTGGTACTTTGAGAGTGGGGCGACCAAACATATTACCTCGCAGCGTAGTTTTTGCTCTTCACTCGAGCCTGCCCCTACAGGGAATAGTGTTACATGCACCAAAAACTCCTCTCATCTTGTTATGGGAGTTGGTAAGATCATTTTGACTACTACTGATGGTAATTCTTTCACTTTGTCAGATGCTTTATTTGTGCTAGGGATCAAGAAAAATATGTTATCAGTTTCTACATTAGTCAAGATTGGCTTGGTTGTGAAATTTCTTGATGACAGATGTACAGTTCATGATCTTTCAAATGGTGACGTGATTATTGCTTCTGGCATTCTTTGTCATGGGCTCTATAAGTTCATAGACTATGAAAGATTTGTAAATGATTTGGCATGTGAAGTACATGATTCTGAGGCTATGTCAGCTGCAAAGCTTTGGCATGCACGCATTAGTCATTTGAATTTTGCTAGTTTGCTACAAGTGCAAAAATATGAAATGGTGTCCTCTTTGCCCAAACTTGAGGCATCGGGAAAACATGTTTGTGAAAGCTGTATTTTGGGCAAAATGCAGTGTTCCTCCTTTCCAAAAGATGGTTCAGTTTGGGCTACTCAGAAATTGCAGCTTGTACATAGTGATCTCTGTGGTCCTATGCAGACACCTTCTTTTGCAAATTATCTTTACTTTGTGACTTTCATCGATGATTTTTCCAAGCATGCATGGGTATATCCATTAAAGGCAAAGTCCGAAGTGTTCATGTGCTTCAAATAGTTTTTGTTTTTGGCTGAAAATCTATTAGATGTAAAATGGGCACCCTTCATTCTGATCGAGGAGGGAATATATGTCTTTTGATTTTAATGCATTTCTGGCTGAACATGGGATAAAACACCAGTGTATAGTGCCGTTTACACCTCAATAGAATGTAGTTGCTCAACGAAAGAACATGTCACTCATGGAGATGGCGAGGTGTATGGTCAAGAGTCAGGCTTTACCACATAGTTTTTGGCTTGAGGTTGTCATGTGTGCAGCATATGTACTTAACAGGTGTCCCACTAAAGTGCTGCAATCTATCACTCCATATGAGGCTTGGCATGATTGTAAGCCATTTGTTGCACATGTGCATGTTTTTTGTTGTTTGACATATGCATTAGTACTTGAACATCGCAGAAAATTGGATGATAAAGCAGTAGAATGTATTTTTGTTGGGTATAGTTATGAAAGGAAAGGCTATCGTCTGTATCATCCACATACTAAACACATTCTAGTTAGTTGTGATGTTGTTTTTGTGGAAGATGCCATTCAGCCACTACTTTCATGTAGTAAGGAGACATCTGTTAGCTCCAAAGACATTTATGATACTTTGCTGCCTCTTTTTACAGGTGGACAGTCTAGTGCTGGTCCTAATGAGGCAACTTCTCAGCCTTTGCAGGTTTCAGGTGATGATGCAGATCATTCCATTTCTGATGCAGATTTACATGATGCACTTGTTGATGAGAGAGCTGATATTGAGCAGGCAAAAACTATGCCAAAATGGCTAGTGCAGACTTTGCATGATAGCAAATTAGATGCACCTTTGTCATATCATACTCGATCAGGCTCTCATAGTGCCTCTTTTGTATCAGATTGCTATGCTATGGATGCATCTATTCTCTTTGATGAGAATGAGCCTGTTTCGTTTGATGAAGCGCAAAATTCAGAAAATTGGATGGTTGTTATGCAATATGAATATGATGCTATAATGAAGAATGGTACTTGGTCTTTATGTGACTTGCCTCCTCGCAAGAAGGCCATTGGCACTAAGTGGGTTTACAAGCTGAAGCGTAAGCATGATGGAATAGTTGACAGGTATAAGGCTAGGCTTGTTGCAAAGGGTTATGCACAAGAAAGAGGCATTGATTTTGATGAGACCTTTGCACCTACATGCCGTATGACTACTGTTTCGAGCATTTGTGCACTTGTAGCCCATCATGGTTGGAATGTACATTAGCGGGACATTAATTTTGCATTGCACAATGGTGACTTGCATGAAGAAGTGTATGTTTTTCAGCCCCGTGGCTTTGTGCAAAAAGGGCATGAAAACCAAGTGTGCAAGTTAAAGAAGGCATTATATGGTTTTAAGAAAGCACCACGTGCTTGGTATGAGAAGATACATGCCTATCTGATTGCACATGGTTTTGAGAACAGTCCAACTGAAAGCACCTTATATGTTAAGCATGCTAATGATGTGCTTCTGATCATTGTTGTCTATCTTGATGACATGCTGCTCACTAGTCCTATTGAGAAGCATATTGTTGAGTTTAAGGCTAATTTGCATGCCTCATTTGAGATGTCTGATTTGGGGCATTTGCATCACTATTTGGGCATTCACTTTATGCAAGTTGATGGTGGAATAGCTTTGTGTCAAATGAAATATATTAACACATTATTGCTGCGTTTTGGCCTTGAAGACTGTAAGCTTATTGCCACTCCTATGGAGATAGGTTTATGATTGAGTCTTCATGATGCTGGAGATGCATTTGATTTTGTCCTCTATCAGCAGGCTATTCGATGCTTAATTTACTTATGCATTATTGGGCCAGATATTTAGTTTGTTGTCTAACAAATGAGCAAGTTTATGCATTGCTTAGGTGTCAAGCATTGGCAAGCGGTTAAGCGCATCTTTCGCTACTTGAGTGGTACTCGGCTACTTGGGTTGTTTTATCCCAAGGGGGGATCACTACCACCAGATTTGCATGATTTTTTTGACTCAGACAAGGCTAGTTGCTATGACACTCGTGTGTCCACTAGTGGCTTTTGCTTCATGCTTGGTAGCTCATGTATATCTTGGTTGAGAAAGAAGCAGCCTACTATGGCCACTTCTAGTTGTGAGGCTGAGTATAGGGCAGCTTTCACAGCTACTGTTGAGTGTGTGTGGCTCAGACGCCTTATGGCTGATTTGGGTGTTGGTCAGTCTTCTGCCACCACCATCTTCACTGGCAGTCAGAGCACATTAACAGTTGCGAGGAACCCTGTGTTCCATGCTTGCAGTAAGCACATTGAGGTGCATTATCATTATGTCAAGGAGAGTGTCTCTTATATCTTTGTGATGCCACAATCATATTGACATTCCTAAATATGTTATGCCCAAGGAGTGTGAGACACATTGCAATGTAAAGCATGAGATGAATGTGGTTTCATGATTAACCGATGTTCCTGGCTTCATTTATACTATGCTCATCTCAACCAGTTTGCCAAATATCATGAGTATCATGTGTTCAAAAAATGATTAGATAATGATGCATACAAAAAAGGGCATTGCAATGAAACATGGACTTAATTTTCAACAATACATGGGTTTGGCCAATACAAAAGCAAGTGTATACCAGAGTTGGGAACAATCAGAGTGGTGGTACAAATTTTGAATCATCATGCCCAAATGGGACAGTCACCCAAGTTGATATCAATGCACCTCCCTCTCAAAAAACATGTGAGTGACTCCAAAACACATTTGTCAAAAGAAACCCTTGTAGCAAGCACATCTATCAAATGCATAAAGCATGTTTGATCTCGCACATGAAGGTCAAACCTGCGATATATCTAGATCGCAGTGGCGTAAGTAAGCAATTAAAATTTCCTCATAAGTTTCTCTAGGTGCATTAGCAAGAGGAAATAGTGGAATCAATCATACTGTGTGTGACAATTGTGGGTTCGTCTTATGGTTCTAGAACAGTCATGAAGGTTTCCACACCATGATTTGGAGAAGAGGACACCATTTCTAAATAGGATAGTGCACACCTCAAACAAATGAGGTACCAATCTCCTTTTCTACCAAAAAAAGGTGATCACACAAAAATTCCAAACTTTCAATTGTCATGGTAGTGGCCTATAGAGAAGACATTTTTTCATAACTAAGCATCACCAAATGCCATGTTTTACAAGGTGAGATTAATCCTTCACGCATGCTTTATATAAGATGAGGAGTCATCTTGTAGTATAGCAATATTAAGACTCAGAGTGTGTGTAGCATAATAACATAACTTATCAAAAGAGAAAAACATCATCAAATTTTTCGAAGGTCTTGATACCTGTAAAAAGCTTTGTGAATGTAAAATCCAAGGTCTACAAGATCCTTAGTGCTGCCCAACCAAAGTTTCACCCCCCCACCTATCATTTCAATTAGAATATTCACTCCTTCACTAGGCAAGGGAATGGAGGGAAACAACAACCATTATGGACATGACCCCATTAGAGTGGAAAATCACACAGAACACCACCCCAATGTTGGGTATTCAAACCGTTTAAGTGTTTAATTTCTCTCTTGGTAAGGAAATGTGGACATCATCTGTTAGAAGATGTATTTTTTGAAGCATTTTTGATGAAAAATAATTGTAAAATGCCAAAAACTTGTAAAAATATTTATACAACTGATGTAAAAATAAGGAACAGTCTTCCTTATGTAGAGTAGAATTTTATATAATTTTTCTAGAATTTTTGGAAACTCCTAGATAGCATATTTTTAGCATAATAGAGGAAATGACCAAAATTCAAGTGTGAAAAGGGACACTTGAAAATGTATATAAGACAATTTCCTCTATTATGAGGGGGTTGGTTGATTATTTGTTTAGATGCTATCCAAGTGAATAGAGAGATAGTTTCCTGCTGAAAATCGTGTTTTCTCCTCTTTGTGTGGTTTCATTGATTTGTTGAGTCTATTCTTTGTGTATCCATGGAGATTTGTGAGCTTCAATTGTGTAATTCTGTTGAATGTGTATGAAGAGAGCTGAATATTGATGTGTTGAGTGAGAAATTGATGAAGAATGGTGCTGGAGATGAAAATCAGCTGTTTTCACAGAATCGCGATTGTCTCATCTGTATGGTACAGGTAATATTTTTGAGTTTTGACTTCATAATTGTGTTCTGCTGAGAAAATAGCATGTATTAGACACCAAGATTGTGGAAAATGGTGGAGATTTGCTCAAGATAATCCAAACCCTAGAAATTCCTCTTCATTTTCACCATTCTCAGAAATCAAGCCATTATTCTCTTATTTCTTGGATTCTATCATCTAGAAGGGGTTGTGGTCTCTTGAATACTTCCAGGATTGACAAAATAAAGATGTCTTGTTAATTCTTTATGCTAAATGATTGGAGAGGACAACTCCAAAGATCAATAACAAACATTTTTTGGCGCCGTTGCCGGGGAGTATATCAAAAACTTCATTGAAGTTGGACCTTGCTGGATCTTCTATTGTTGATGGTAATGAACACATGGAAAAGGTAATACTCTTTAATCAAGAAATGTGAACATGAAAAGGTAGATGTCTATGTTTGTCTTTTGGGAAAAGAAAGCAAAAGATAATCTTTTGAGAATTGGAAGTGCTGAGATTTTTGTAAATTGATAGTTGCTCATCTCATTTTTTGAAGTAAAGTGCAGGTGTGTGAAAAACTTGAATCAAGAAAGGTGAAGATAAGGTAAGATGTGTCTATTCTTGTATTTTTAGAGTGCTTTTTGACTAAGTACTAGGCAAAATTGTTGATCTTGGAAAGATAACATGGTTGCACTAAGGAAAAGTCAAGTAAATTAGCTAGATGCAAGTAGATAAGATCCATTTGTTTACCAAGTCAAAGCATTAATCTTGAAAAAAAATTGAGTTGCATCTTGAAGAAAAAATGTTTGAGTTTATCTTTGCAAAAATTGATACTTGCATTTCCTAGCACATTTTTCTTTGGGAAGTTTTCTCATGAACTGTTTTGATAGCCAAAAGCATAAGATAGTATAACCAATCAAGGAACACAGGATCAATAGATCACCAAACAAGAAATTTCTAAGTGAAGTGTTTACCTTAACTTAGGGCAAAATACTAAAAAAATTCATAAAATTCACTAAAACAATCAAACAAATTTCTTTTCTCCTTGGGAAGATGGACTGAAGTTTTGTTGACAAGTGTGGAAGAGACCTGGTGGTAAGAAAGCAAAAAATTTACCAAAAACTAGAAAATAAAAAAAAACATGATTCTCTGCACAGGATTGCGATTTTCTGGATAATTTTGTGATTTTGATGTAAATGGTCATTGACAGTTGAACTAGAATTGGTAAAGGGGATTAGAAGGAGACAAGAGAAAAGAATACTCAAAATTGCAAAAAATTAGGAAATACAGAAGAATCACGATTCTCTGCACAAAATCGCGATTTTCTGTAAGAGAAGAATTTTTGGGGAAATTTGAGTATAATTGGGTTTTTTGGAGAAAGGTAATTGTAAGAGATTTCATTTACATTGAGAAAGTAAGAAAGTTAAATTCCAAAGACTCAGTGAAGATTGAGTATTAAGTGAGAGAGGTGGAAAAATACAAAATCGCGACTTTCACCAAGAGCTAATGAGAGTGACTAATCATGAAAGAATGAACAATTGAGAATTAAAACCATAAAGTTGTTGAAAAATGGAATTGGACAAGTGACAAAGTGAAAATTAGTGGAAACTGCACAAAGTCGCGATTTTGTGAACACTATAAAAGTTTGGAATTTCAGAGAAAAGTCATTTTTTGAGTAAGAGAGAGAGTGAGAGTAGGATCAGAATCGCGATCTTCTGCAGAGCAAAGCTTTTTGAGATTTTTGAGACAAAGCAAGCAAGGTAAGGAGCCATGACCTGAATTTCTTTGTTTTTTTCTTTACATTCACATGGTCATTAAGCACAAATAAGCACAAAAACAAGCAATAACACCAAAAACACGGAATCGCGATTTTTTTTTATTTCTGAATTTTCTGAGAAAAGTTGATAGACTTTATAAAACCCTTTTATTGCATGTCAAAAAATAGTTAAGGCGATTCTATAGAAGAAATAAAAATTTGAAAATCAACACTTGAAAAATTTTCAAAAAAAATTAATAGAATCGCGATTCTGTAGTCAGACACAAAATCGCGATTCTGTAGTCAGACACAAAATCGCGATTCTCTGAAACTAAGAACAAAATCACGATTTCCAGAATACGATTTTCATAAGAAAATCGTGATATTTACAATTGTGAGCAATCACGATTGTCTGGGAACAAAATCGTGAAAAACACGATTTTGAGCACAAAATCGTAGAAAACACGATTTTGGACACAAAATCGTGAAAAACACGATTTTGAGCACAAAATCGTGATAAACACGATTTTGACAAGGCAATCGTGGAAAACACGATTTTGGACACAAAATCGTGAAAAACACGATTTTCCAGCACAAAATCGTGATAAACACGATTGTGACTAGAAAATCGTGAAAAACACGATTTTGACCAGAAAATCGTGAAAAACACGATTTTGATTAGAAAATCATGAAAAACACGATTTTGACCAGAAAATCGTGAAAAACACGATTTTGACCAGAAAATCGGGAAAAACACGACTGTGACCAGAAAATCATGAAAAAACACGATTTTGACCAGAAAATCGTGAAAAACACGATTTTGACCAGAAAATCGTGAAAAACATGATTTTGACCAGGAAATCGTGGAAAACACAATTTTGACCAGAAAATCGTGAAAAACACGATTCTGACCAGAAAATCGTGAAAAACACGATTTTGACCAAAAAATCGTGGAAAACATGATTTTGACCAGAAAATCGTGGAAAACACGATTTTGATTAGAAAATCGTGAAAAACACGATTGTGACCAGAAAATCGTGAAAGACACGATTTTGGACACAAAATCGTGGAAAACACGATTGTGACCATTGAATTGTGAAAATTAATTGAATGATCCTTAGGTCTGGGAACAAATTAAACACACATACTAGGCAAGACTTAGGAAGGAAGGAAATAGAGCCAGTGGAAGGGGAAGTGCAAAAAAGAAATCTAGGGCAAGAAAACAACATGGAAAATTTAAACGAAACAAATGAGCCCATTGAAACTGGGGATTATAGAAATATCCTCAAATACATGTATACAAATAGGTTTGGAACCTATGTATATCAGGATGGAATGCATAAGTTTCTCATTAGATTGAGAAACTTAGAAGTTCCCCTGAACATAACACCAGTAGCTCAATTCAAAGATGGTAGGTATGAGGATAGGCAAGGATGTGTATACATCTTCTCCCAAGACCCAGAAAATTCAAATGACTTAGGGCAATGTGCTGACAAAGGACCTTGGGAACATAACTTAGGACAATCAGACCTACCAAGACCACATGAAAACTACACTAGTACTGAGCAACAACAAGGGAGGAGAACACATGCTTCCCCAAATCCTTTTGAAAAGGAACCAGAAGGATTTAATGAATTTTCACTAAGGAGAAGACATCATTGGCAATATCAGGGTAGAATGCTTAGACCATATCAAGTAGCCAAATGCATGAAAAATCAATATGAAGGGTATTCTGATCCTCATGCTCATGCTGCAGAGTTTAGGCAATTAATTAGAGCTGAGGAGGTGGAAGATTACAAAGTCCAATTTGAAGCATTTGGTCTAACCCTAACAGGACCTGCATTATCTTGGTTCATCCCTTTGAGAAAGGAAATGTACCTAGATATTGAATCCTTCCTAGAAGCCTTCATTGGGGAATTCTCAAAGACTGGAATAGAACATAGCACAGCCACTCTGATACACAGCTTTAAACAACAAAAAGATGAAAATGTCAGAGAGGCAGCTAGGAGATTTAAGCAATACATTGACAGATGTCCCAAAGAAGAAGTACCTTCCATGGCAAGACAAGTATCCCTATTCATAGAAGGATTAAGAAGTGCTCAATTAAGAACCCTAGTGTACTATAGGAGATGCCCTGACCTAGGAGCTTGTGTAAAAGAAGCAATAGATTTGGAAGATAACAGAGGCCAAGATCTGTTAGCATTTGATCAACCTAGATCAAATGAAGATAAAATCCCACCAGCAGAAGAATTGGCTCAAGCCATTGCTAAAGCCCTAGAGGTAAGCACCAAAACCAATTTGATAAACTCTAGGATAAACACAAATAAAAAATGCTACAATTGTGGAGAAAGTCATTTGGTACAACAATGTCCATATCAAAAGCCACCACATTTGCAAGATAGGAAAAAACTCAAATATTGTACACTAGAGAGGAAATGGTTAAATCATACCAGGGAGGAATGCTTCTATAATAAACAACCCATAAAGGAGAGAGATTATGGGAGCCAAAGAGAATCAGGGTATATTGAGCAACCAAGACCTGTGCTTGGGCAACAACCTCCTATACCAACAAATGTGGTACCAATTAAATACACACCAATAGAGGAGGGAAACTCAAGAACAAAGTCACCATACAAGGAAGATTATCAAAGGAATGAAGGATATCAAGAAGAATGGGAAGGTTATGAATTAAGAGAACCATAATTACAAGCCCTAGACTTGGGAAATGGGAGAATTGAGATGGACACTACCACTTTCGTGTATATAACCAATAATTATATGTCCAATCAAAAACCTCAATTCAAAGGGGGACCAAAGATAACTTGTTATAGGTGTGGGGGAGAACATTTCATTAGAGACTGTCCACAACCTCCTACGTTAAGAATAGAGGGAGCTTATTGCAAGGATTGTGGTAGGGAACATTTGATAAAGGATTGTCCAAAAAATCCTCAAAAACAACAAAACACACCTAATAACATACCACTAAAAGCAGTCAATATCATGGAACAAGAAGAATTGAGTGACATTGACCAAGTGAATGTAAATGCTATAACAAGGTCACAAACTAAACAACAAAGAACAACTAAGGAACAAAATGAAGGTTCAATCTCAAAGGTGAAGAAAAATAGACAAAAAGGGAAATGGGAAAGGAAACAAAGAATGGGTAAACATTTGGAAGAAGAAAATAGGGAACAATCAAATAGTACTCCTCCTCAGAAGGCACAAACCCAGTCCGAGATAGGAAATTCACAAAGTCTAGACACTCTAATAAAAGCATACAAGGGAAGAATTCAAGAGGGACCAAGCCCTACTGATCATACAATGGCTTATCCTATGCCAGACTTAGAACATGAAAGGATGCAGAGGTGTAAACAAATCATACGGGAAGTGCAACTCAAAATGGGGGAAGTAGACAATTCTCAAAAAACAGTTGAGGAATCTGAGACAACAAAAATAAGAGGAAATAGTAACAAGGAAGAAAACCCACAAGTAACATTCCAGGTGAATATAGATAAACAATGCACAATTCTATATCACACCACATTGGAAGATTTAATGAAACAAAATCCTCACTTACAAAACAAAATGAAAAGATGGGAAACAACACCAAAAAATCTTCACCCACAACTACATGAAATGGAGGAATTATGGTATATTCCCATTGATAAGATAGGAGGATATTGTGAAGGAGAAGAGGGAAACTCAACCTTAAAAATACAATTTGGTAAAAACCAGGCCAAAGCTATTCTGGATAGTGGATTAGGAGTGGCCATCATGACTAAACAAACTTGGGAAAAATGGGGAAAAAATGAATTATTACCCCCCAAAATGAGATTGCAACTTGCAGATGGACACACAGAAAAACCCCTAGGAATATGGGAAAAAGTGATTGTGGACATATGTGGAATAGAAATAGAACATACCTTTGCTATAGTTGAATTCCCACAATCCACTTCATATGAAATTATCCTAGGAAGACCATTTATGAGACAAATGCAAATTGTGCAAGATTGGGGTAATGATTGTTTATACCTTCAGAGCAAAGGAAGAATAACCAAAGTAAATCTAAGAAATGGGCACTACTGTGACATATCTCCTCAAGAATGGTATAAAATACATCAGAATAAAGATTTAAGTGAAGAATCAGAAATGGAAGACCAGGATGAAACTGAATCATCAATATGGAAGTGCAATATGATAAGAAATCTTACCAATAGAAAAAGGAGATTGAGAAGAGAAGATTGTGTGGAAGGAAGGAAGTTACAAGATGAGAACTATATAATACAACAATTCAAAGATGAGGAGTTTGAGCCCTATGGGTGGAATCAAATTTTGGCTACCATGGATCTAGCCAGTGATGAATATGTAGGAGTGGAATTTCAAAATGAAGAAGGATATGATGTCTTTAACATTGGAATACAAATGATAAAGGTATCCAGAACAGAAGAGGACAAAGAAGAAGAAATGATATTAGAAAAAGGGAAAACACAATTTTTGGAAGAAGTAAAAGCTGAAGATGCTATTAAAGATAAAATCTCAGGCAAGTATAAGAAAAATAAACACAAGGAAATAGAAGAAAATCAGGAGGATGAGAAGAAGAAAAGGGAAACAAACAAAGATCAACAGGTTGATGTACCAGCAAATTTCAAGACTTATGAAGTAGAAAACAGACTACTTCTCAAGAGGAAACCAAAGAGGGAAAAGAAGAAAGGGGAGGCTTATGATAATGAGGAACAAACTAAAAAGGTCATGATCACTCAGGAAGAGGGAGAAGAAAGACATATTGTAGTGGTTGATGACATGACAACTCAAGAAGAGGAGGCACTAAGAAACTTGGCAAGGAACTATAGGGATGTGTTTGCTTATAGCTACAAGGATTTGAAAGGTATTGATCCTAAAATCTGTGAGCATAAGATTCCTATTACACCTGAGGCAAAACCTAGCAAACAGAGACATTACACATTCAATGATAAATACTCTGCTAAAATAAAGGAAGAAATTGACAAGCTATTAGCTGCCAATTTCATCTATGAGATTGAGTATACAAAATGGATATCTCCTATAGTTGTGGTACCAAAAAAGAATGGGAAACTTAGGGTATGCATTAACTTGAAAAAGGTAAATGCAGCAACTATAAGAGATAATTATCCACTGCCTATAACAGATCATCTTCTAGAAAGAGTTGCAAGGAAGGAGGTTTATAGTTTTTTAGATGGTTTTTCAGGATACAATCAGGTACCTATAGCATTGGAAGACCAACACAAAACTGCCTTTTCCACAGAATGGGGAATTTATGCTTTTAGGGTTATGCCCTTTGGGTTAACCAATGCTCCAGCAACTTTTCAGAGGTTGATGTGTCATATCTTCAAAGAGTTCCTGAGGAATGTAATGGAAATTTATGTAGATGATCTTTGTACTTTTTCATTAAAAAGACAAGATCACTTGCAGGATTTAGAAAATATATACAGGAAATGCAGAACCTACAGAGTATGTTTAAATCTAGAAAAGTGTGTATTCTTTGTAAGACAAGGAAGAATGTTAGGTCACATAGTCTCTAAAAATGGAATTTCAACTGATGAGAAGAAAATAAAGGCCATAATAGAGCTTCCAAGACCAACAAATGTAAAGGAACTTCAAATTTTCATGGGACATTGTGGGTACTATAGGAAATTTGTACACAAATTTGTTGACATAGCCAAACCCTTATACGCCCTAATTACAAAGTTTGAGTGGACCAAGGAGTGTGACCAAGCCTTTGAAACTTTAAAAACTTGTTTGGTAACAGCCCCAATTCTGAAAACACCTCAGTGGGATAAAATTTTTCATGTCCATGTGGATGCTTCAAATTATGCTTTAGGATGTGTGTTAGCACAACCAATAGAAGGAAGCAAGTTAGATTTTCCAGTGGCTTATGCTAGTAGGCAATTGAATCTAGCAGAAAAAAATTACACAACCACTGAGAGAGAAGGATTGGGCATGATATTTGGTGTAAAGAAATATAGACATTACCTTTTGGCCAACAAGTTTAAGTTCTTTGTAGACCATCAAGCTTTACTATATTTGGTAAATAAACCTTGTCACACTGGTAGAATAGTCAGATGGTTTCTTTTACTAATGGAATTTGAGTTTGAAGTGGTGGTCAGACAAGGGAAAACACACTTGAGAGCAGATCATTTATCTAGAATTCAGTCTAAAGAACCCAGTTCACCTTTAGATGACAACCTGCCAGACACTTATTTGTTCAAAGTAGAGAGTGTTCCTTTGTGGGCCATGACTTTAGTACCATTATTAACCATGGGACCTTCTAGAATAGTTGGGAACAATGCACACTTAGTATTACAAAGCAGGAACTTTATGTTACTAGCTGGGCATTTGTATCATCTCAACCACACGGCATATTGGAATATTGTACTCCTGAAGAAGAGCAACAAGAATATCTGAAGAGAGCTCATTATTGGAACCCTTGCACTCATGCTTCTAGGGTAGTCACCCTAAGTAATCTCAATAGGATGGGGGTACATTGGCCCAATAAGATTCAAGATGTAACAAAATACATTGCTAATTGCAAGAAGTGCCAATTATTGCAAGATTCAGAACTCATAACTCTATATTGGTTCCAGAAAAATCCAGATTGGAGTGAAAAAATATCATTGAGGAATTGAAAAGGAAGAAGAAAGGAAAACAAGTGATAGCTGGTGCAGATTCCAAAAATCTACAAGTAGTCTCTGAAGAGTATCAATTGATAGGAGAACAGTTGTATAAGAGAGGAATGGATGGATACTAACCAGAACCACAATTGTAGTAAAAAAGAAGGTTCAAAAGAAACCAGTGCAAAGGAAGAAGTTGACCAAGAAGGAGAAGGGAAAATCGGTAGTTGAAATTGTACCTATAAAGGAGGCAGAAGAAGTAATAGTAAGAGAAGAGCAGAAGGAATTTACTGCTAAAGAAGAGTCAAAAGTGGAAAAACCAGGACTTGGAGGATCTTCACATTTTTCCTCAGATTCTGAAAGTGACATTGAAAGTTTCTTATTAAAAAGTCTGAATTTTTCAGTTCCAAGTACTCCTAATGTGGTTACACAAGCCACTGAGAAACAGAAAACACCTGAAGATTTGAGAAAGAAGGCTCAAGAGAAGCAGGTTCAAGAAGAGGCAGTTAAGCAAATCAGTCCTGAAGAAGAAAGAAGGATGATGAAAGGTAAAGCAGTAATGATAGAAGAGGAAAGTAAAGTAAGAGAGGAATTCAGTTGTGGGCTGGTGCCTGCATGAATAAAATCAATATGGACAAAACCCTCACAAACTTATTTTAAATTAGATGAGAGCATAGCAGAAATAGTAAGAGAAGCACAGAAAAGCAGTCTAGCCATAAAACAGAAAGGTGCAGATCAAGTTCAGGAAGCAGAAGAAATAGAAGTGAAAAAGAATGTTCAAGAAGTTACAGAGGGAGTGGTAGAAAAGGAGATTATCCAAAGTATAAAAGATGTACTTCATGATTTGAAGAGTAATGAAGAGTTTGCAACCAACAAAAATCAAGGACAAGAAGAAGAAATGGATCTTATGGACATTGATGAGCAGGAAGAAGGGCAGAAACAGCAGACAAGCCATGATCAGATAAAATTCAGTGAGAAAACTGAGTCAATTTTAGTTCAGGAAACCTCAATCTAGATAAAAGAAGCACAACTTTCTGCAAAAGAACAACCAGAATTGGAGAATAACAAAGTAGAAGAAGTAAATGCATATGAAGATAGATCAAGACAAGAGAACCAGGATACTCAGACATTGGAACATGAAGAAGATATGGTAGATCAAGAAACACTGGAAATTCATCAAAGCAATGAAGGACACCAGGCTAAGGTTATAGAATATGAAGAAGAAGAGGAAGAGGAGAATGAGTGCAAAGAAGACAAACAAATAGAAGCTAAACAAATGGAAATGGAAGTGGGGTTGGAAACAATACCCAAGAATATAAGATCTACTTGCCAGATTATTATGAGCAACATTGAGCAGTTTAGACCTTCAAGCAGGAATATGATCATTTCAGGAATGGTAGCAGAGTCTGAATTTGAGAAAGGCAGTATGATCATTAAGGAGCACAAAAGGGAGAAGGAACAAATGTCAGAACAATTTAGGAAGGTGTAGGAGAAAAATGAGGAATTTACAAACAGAATAATTGCTTTGGAAGAGTTAGAAGTACAGAAACTAAATAGAATTCAATATCTAGAAGAAAAGAGTGTAAAATTAACATAGCAGAATAATAAATTGGAAATGGAGCTAAGAAAAATTGAAGGAAGATATAGAACCTTGCAGACTTCTTAGCATAATAGAGGAAAGGACCAAAATTCAAGTGTGAAAAGGGACACTTGAAAATGTATATAAGACAATTTCCTCTATTATGAGGGGGTTGGTTGATTATTTGTTTAGATGCTATCCAAGTGAATAGAGAGAGAGTTTCCTGCTGAAAATCGTGTTTTCTCCTCTTTGTGTGGTTTCATTGATTTGTTGAGTCTATTCTTTGTGTATCCATGGAGATTTGTGAGCTTCAATTGTGTAATTCTGTTGAATGTGTATGAAGAGAGCTGAATATTGATGTGTTGAGTGAGAAATTGATGAAGAATGGTGCTGGAGATGAAAATCGTCTGTTTTCACAGAATCGCGATTGTCTCGTCTGTATGGTATAGGTAATATTTTTGAGTTTTGACTTCATAATTGTGTTTTGCTGAGAAAATAGCATGTATTAGACACCAAGATTGTGGAAAATGGTGGAGATTTGCTCAAGATAATCCAAACCCTAGAAATTCCTCTTCATTTTCACCATTCTCAGAAATCCAACCATTATTCTCTTATTTCTTGGATTCTATCATCTAGAAGGGGCTGTGGTCTCTTGGATACTTTTAGGATTGACAAAATAAAGATGTCTTGTTAGTTCTTTATGCTAAATGATTGGAGAGGACAACTCCAAAGATCAATAACAAACATCATCCTTAAGAGAAAGGACACAAATATTTCAGCACCTACAAGTAGGGTACCCATCAGAGAAAACAAAAGTGAGAGCACTTGCACACAAATACTCAATCCCTAGAGAGTCAAGGCATTGGAAAACCAAGAGAACATTCCCAGCTCAAATGTATTTGAGTTTCCAAAATCCTTTGTTAGTTGGCCTAGTCGAGATTTTATAGATCAAGCCTTGCTCAAATGTCAAAGCAAGTTTTAGTCACAGGTTTCGATGAAGTGTTGGGACATAATCTTTGTGAAGGGAAGTCACAAACTCCAACACCATAGGCAAACACAAACTCAATAGTCAAGTGATACATGAACCCAAAGAAAGAAAAAAATTCTTAGCATATTAAAGCAACAAGACCTACAAGATATAGCCATATTCCCCCTTTTCATGATGATCATGTTTTCATGATTTTGTATCAATCTGAAGCATTGGTAAGTTCAAGAACATCATCCTAGCGGCGTTTAGAAGCACATAGCTCTTGAGTGTGGTAGTTAGACACCTTCATGCCACCACATTCTTTTGAGTAAGGGTCGGCCATCAATCTATCCAACTATCATAGGACAACAAGTTTGATTAGTTTAAGCATACTAAAATCAAGATATTGACATCATCTAGCACCACAACCCTAGATTCTTAACACATAACCAATGAGATATTCACAAAAAGCAAGAACATGCATGTTCAACTACTTCTACTTGATTCTACTATGATGAGCTATTCCTTACAGTGCTTTTAAATGTGGGGTGTTAAATACTTTCATACATTTTGACAAAGTGGAATAATTTCTCGCGTGTCTATAGTAGAATTACCACCATCATTACTTCAGTTATGTCAATCAAAGATATTAGTCAGTCACACATCTACACCAGCAAGCCATCAAATGCACAGAACCATAAAGGCTTGGGTTTCTTTAATGTATGGGCACATATGAGTAGAACTATTCACTTCACAAGGAATTCTTAGATCTCAAACAAAGAGGACCGATTCAAGATGTCTCTTGATTACTATGAAAGACCAACTAGTTTGACTCCCTTGTGTCACGAGTGTGTACCAGGAGGAATCCACATACATTCACAAAAGGAATGCGCAGTCCGAGTGTTCCCCATACAAGGTAGATTACTTGTTATTTTGTGAAAAGTCATCGAGCATAACTATGAGTAAGGAGCATGGATAGCTTCCTGCCAAATCTATTATTATGTTTATAAATATAATCGGGTGCTCATGTATGAGTTCATGTTCAACAGGAATAGAGAAACAAATGCATTCCCTAGTTGAGGATTCAGAATATTGATACCATTACAGAGATCAGAGCAAGGGGGGTCCAACCGCCTCCAACTCATCATGAGCTGAGTAGGTGTATAGAGCTCGACCCCGCTTTGAAAGGAAATACTTGTGATAGAAACAAGTAGCCGAGGGCAGAAGATCATAGTACTAACTTCATCATAGAGTTCACCCTCTTAGGACCCTTTTTGATATTTCTCTTATACTAAGGTAGAGAAGCCTTGTAAATATCCATCTCTCTTGCACACATGAGGGAACACACGTAAAAAAACCCATGCCCACATTTCTTGGGATTTGGTGGTTAAAAAAGGAATATTTTTCCAAGATTTGGTAGTTACACACATGCTCACTTTTTGACTTTTCAAAAGAGCACATGGGGAATAGAGCTTAGCCTATATATAGAAGCTCATTTTTGTAAAGATGGGGGCTTTTGGTCGACGTGCTCTCATGTAATATCTCTTATGAATGGATGAATGCTCTCCTTTACTCCAAGACTATTTACATTTATGTATTGTGTCTTTGTGAGTGTGTGAGAGTGAGGTGTGTGTGTGTGTGTGCATATGCATGTCTCTCCTTTGTGGGAGTAGAGTAGCTGCATTGCTTGTATTTTACTCATGGACTAGGATGTGGCATAGCATGGGGCTGATTCCAATGGCATAGCATATGGCATAGCATGGGGCTGATTCCAGTGGCTTGAACATGTTGGAGGTAGGGGTGGATGAGGGGAGAGTCACTCTTGAGCCTTCCTTCTTGCTTCCATGCAAGGGGGTGAGGGTTATGGTCTTCTAATACTACAACCTCAACACATGGATCAAGAAAAATCTATTATCAATTTCTTCATTAGGCAAGATGTTCTTCATTGTCAAACTTTTTGATAAAAGATGTGTAGTCCATGATCTCTCAAATAGTGATGTTATTATTGCTTTTAGCATTTTATGTTGTGGATTGTATAAGCTCATAGATTATGCAAAATTTATGAATGATTCAGCATGTGTAGCTCAAGATTCTCAGGTTATCTCAATTGCAAAGCTTTGGCATGCATGCTTTGGTCATCTGAATTTTGCTAGTTTGCTACATTTGCAAAAAAAATTGAAATGGTGTCCTCTCTATCCAAACTTGAAGTGCCTAGTAAATGACTGTGAAGGCTGTATTTTGGGCAAAATGCAGTGTTCCTCCTTCCCAAAACATGGATCAATTCAAGCTACTTAGAAATTGCAGCTTGTTCACATTGATGTTTGTGGTCCTATGCATACACCCTCTTTTGGGAACTACCTTTACTTTGTGACTTTTATTCATGGTTTTTCCATGCATGCATGGGTGTACCCACTAAAAGAAAAGTCTGAAGTGTTTATGTTCTTCAAATAGTTTCTAGTTTTTGTTGAAAATCTATCAGCATGTAAAATGAGAACCCTCCATTTTGCTTGATGGGGGGGGGAATCATGTCTTCTGATTTCAAAGCATTTTGGGTTGAACGTGGGATAAAACATCATTGTACAGTGTCGTATACACTGCAACATAATGGAGTTGGTGAAAGAAAGAACAGGTTTCTCATGGAGATGGTGAGGTGTATAGTCAAATGTCAAGTTTTACCACATAGCTTCTGACTTGAGGTTGTTATGTGTGCAACATATGTAATTAACAGGTGTCCCACCAAAGCACTACAATCTATCACTCCATATGAAGCTTGGCATGGTTGCAAGCCATCTATTGCTAATCTTCATGTTTTGGTTGTCTAGCATATGCATTAGTGCTTGCACAACAACACGAGAAATTGGATGATAAATTAATAAAATGTATTTTTGTTAGGTATAGTTCTGAAAGCAAAGGCTATCGTCTGTATCATCTAGAGACCAGCCGAGATGTTGCTTTTCTAGAGTATGCAATTTATTCATTACTTTCATGTACCAAGGAGACTTTTGTTAGCTCAAGAGATGTGTATGACACTTTGCTGCCTCTTTTTACAGGTGGACAGTCAAGTGCCCAATTGAATGAGACAACTTCTCGACCTTTAAAAGTTTAATGTGATGATGCAAATCGTTCTATTTTTTATGTAGATTTACATGATCCACTTGTTGATGAGAGTGTTGATATAGAGGAGGCAAAAACTATGCCAAAATGGCTGGTGTAGACTTTGTGAGATAGCAAATCAAATGCATCTCTCTCATATCATACTCGTTTAGGCTCTCATAGTGATTCTTTTGCATTAGATTTCTATGGTATGGCTGCCTCTAGTCTTTTTTATGAGAATGAACCTGTTTTGTTTGATGAAGCACAAAATTCAAACAATTGGATAGTTGCTTTGCAATCAGAATATGATACTATTATGAAGAGTGGTACATGGTCTTTATGTGATTGGCCTCCTCGCAAGAAGGCCATTGGCACTAAGTGGGTATAGAATATGAAGCATAAGCATAATGGAATAGTTGATAGGTATAAGCCTAGGCTTGTTGAAAAAGGTTATGGTCAAGAAAGAGGCATTGATTTTGATGAGACTTTTGCTCCCACATACCGAATGACTATTGTTCGTAGCATCTGTGCACTTGCAACTCATCATTGTTGGAATGTACATCACTTGGAGATTAAAACTGTATTTCTATTATGACATCAGGTTGACCTATATCACAATTTCAAGTTGAGAGCATCATCCCCCAAGCCATGTAAAAAAATGGTTCTAGTCCCCCTTTTCACTAACATCATTAATGTTCTTTGGGGAAATTTTGCAACACCAAAGGTCCTTTAATTTCACCTTCAATGGTAAATACGTAGTTTAGAAGATCATGCCTCACCTAAACAAATGTTTAGGCTTATAAAGATCATCAACACCCATCTTTGGTTCACTCATGAACCTCATCAAGCTTTGGTGTAAAGGTTCCATGAATGTAGGGATTCTCAAAATGGATTCTACTCATGATGGGAACCCTAACAATTTAGAGTACCATGGATCATTTGTGGTCTCACATGGATAGATGATTGCACATATATAACATTATAATAGACTCAACAAAAAATAAAATATATATCAAGATTTTAATTCATGGGCTAAAGACAAGGCGGTTGCAATAGTTGCCTCTCACCTAGAGGTTTTGTATGTGGATAGAGATTCGATGCTAGCAAAAAAGTTATGCACTAATTAAATTAGTTTTTTTTTGGAGGGGTGTTTTCTACCTATCCATTGGCATCATAGTATTATGTACAAGAAAAAACATTGATTATATCTCAAGAAGTTGAAGAGAAACACCCTATTGAGCTCCACTAAACTTGTAGCAAACTTCAAGGCACTTGTATTGGTGAACCAAAACCTCTATATATATATATATATATATATATATATATATATGTATGTATGTATGTGTGTGTGTGTGTGTGCACAAAAGGATGAAATTACTTTTGTAGTCTCTGGGATAGTGCATTCAAAGGTCAAAATGAGCTCATATAAAAATTGTAGCCAAAAAATGAAGCTATTTTGAACTCCTAATCACCCCTAGTATGCTCACTAATTTTTGTGCATTTCTAAGACTGAGTAGAGGGTGTTGCAGATGCCCTAGCTGAAGGAGTGACTTGCGCTAATACCAATTATGGGAGTTTGAGGTCTGTAAAAGCACACAAACGACATAAGGAAGAAGATGAAGAAGCTTTGAGCACAAATCAATACAGAATGCATTACCAAATCAGTGTACAAAGATAAGTGACCCATTACGGTTATATACATATATACAAGCCAAGGGAAAAACCTCCTAAAGAGGGAAAAAGTGGCCCAATGGTCCGAAGTGTGTTCACACACATCACTACCAAAATATACCAACATAATTATAAAACTATCATCAACAAATTTAAAAACCAAACTAATCTTGGCTAGTGTTGAAATAGATAACACATTCTAGCACAAATAAGGAATCTGTAAATGTGAAAGAACTACCATCAACACTATTCATAAAGATCCTTCCAACTCTAGTGACAAGATAAGAGAACTTTTTGGCGCATGTGAGAGTGTTCCCTATAAGATCATAATCAATTTAAGTAAAGAAACTACACTATGAGGCAATACATTTGTTTGCACCACTGTAAAATTACAAAGCATCTGACTCTACTAGATACATATTGTCTTCATGAAAAGATGGATCATAGTTGAAATGCGTTGTAAACACCCACTATTCATTCTCAACAAGATTAGTAGACTTTATTTTAGGTGTAGGGGCCTCTATACTAACCATTCCAACCTCTTTCTTCTTTGGCCCTTTTGGAACGTGTTTAGGAAAACTCTTAATGACATATTATTTACCTTATAGTACTTGCAAGATTGTTTCTACTTTTTTTTTCTTCTTGTCATCTTTGTCTTTCTTCTTTGATTGTGTAGCATTTGCACATTTCTCCTTATGATAGAAGAGCTCCATTTACCTTTATCCTTTTGGATAGCTAAGAAATCTTGATTTGCAACACACATAATTGACTTGTTCTACCTAGGTTCATCTTAATGCAACAAAAGAGAGAGTAACTTCTCAAATTTTAAGGCATTTGGATTTCCTTTCATCATCAATTAAAAAGTAGAAGAAAAACTTAACAGTTTGATAGCAAATCAACAGAACGAGACAAATGCTCCAAATTACCCAACCCTGCACACAGTAACATCACCGCTCAGTCACTCAGATGAATCGTCACACTAGATCAAACTCCGAACAGACAAAACAAGACACAGCTACGCACAGAATACACAGAATACTCAGAAGGTCGTCAAGGTACTATGGATTACTCCACTCAACACACAGAAATGCTACAGACCAATCACTCGGACAGACAGTCTAGTGATCTCTTGAACATCTATGAAGTTAACACACAGAAACAGTTACCGATGGTAGACAAGACAAGAGACGAACATGGAACTCAGAATACTGGAGATTAAGCAAACAGAAACTACAGTAACGACCCGCTCAGTCACACAGACAGACAGTCTGGTGATCCATCATGGAACCATCACTGGCGCGCCTTTCTTTGAATTATATAACTTTTTTTTTTACAACTGTTTGTAACAGCTTTTCACTCGTGCGAACAAGATTCAGTTACATATTCCCAATCCGATGGCCGCTAACACTCTGGCACGCACAGTGGACTCGAACCCGCAGGTTTTACAAAACTTATTGTTCATCGATAATACCTTCTAAGTACATATTCCTAGCTAATCTAAAGGTTCGGGCGATCTTTTTCTTTAGAGTTTCTAGTATTTGCTTGAGGGTTTCTGGCTCTACTAGCTGCGCATCTACTCTAACAGAACTTAAGGCTATAGCTTCGGTGAGCAAAATCTCTGCTTGAGTCTGCAAAAAAGCCTCTTGAAGGTAAAAATCATTGGATAAAGCCACATCTCTTGAAATCTTCATTTCTGCAACCTGCTTCTGCATATTGAGTACTCTTTCCTTTTGATTGTCAAGCTGGTTTTCTCTTCGTTTGATCTCTTGGTTTTGGAACTGTATCGTTTGCGAATATGCACCCCTTTTTCGTCGGAGATCTGTTATCAGTTTCTGTGTTTGAGCTTCCTTGGTCAGTTTTCGCCGTAGAATATCGTTTACCTCATCGAATTGTATCTTACATTTCTGGAGTTCTTCAGCTCTTTACACTGCCAGCTCGAATTGTTCTTGGCCTTTTTGTACCACTTCATCTAGCTGCACTCTGGTTTCTTCCAGTAGATTTCCTAATGCGACTCTGGCATCCTCCTTATCCTTGAGTAATAGATTCAGTTTAATCATTTCTACATCGGCAACAAGCAGTAGTTCCTCCTTCTCTTTCGCTGCTGCCAGGGCTTCATCTCGTTGAGTTGTAATTTGTTCCTGTTTTGATCTGTAATTGCTGTATTTGTGCATGTAGTGCATGGTTTTCAGCCTTTATTGCCTGTAACTCCTCCTGGAGGGGAGTGATATCTACCTCCATTACTTCCAATTTGTGTTGAAAGTCTTCTCGAACAGCGTCTGTGATTTGCTTCAATTGTTGCAGCAATTGTTGTGATAAAGCGATTAGCAGCTGACCCATTGATTCTAACTTAGAGAATATGGGGATGGATGGGAGTGGAGGAGGATGACGAGGTTGGGACGAGGATGCCATGAGGATTTGTTGGGAGTTCGGTGGAGAGTAGTTAGGTGATGATGAAGAAGAGGCTGTGGCTTCGTTGGGGTGGGTGGGTTGGATAGGGATAATGGGTTCAGCTGGGGGTTTGGGTGGATGGATAGGAAGAACAGTAGTTGCGGTGATTACCTTTTCGGTGGGTTGTGTGGTATCTTCGGCTGTGGAGTCAACTGCCTTAAGCAGCTCTTCGAGTACTTCTTTAGCAACTTGTTCTTGATCTGCCTGCTGTTCTTCTTCAGACTGTTGCTGGGATGCCTCTTCTGTAGAAGTTGTGTCGGCTTCAGTCCGATTTTCCTATTCTTGTTGCTCCTGAGAAGATGATTGTGCGGAAGATTCGTGCTGCATTGATGTGGCGGTATCATGGAATGTATCTTCGTCTTGCTTTTCTTCTTCTTTGTCATTCCCTTTGTTTCCTTCGGCTGATCCCTGGGCTTCACTTTCAAAAGAACTTATTCTGATTCTCTTTCGTCTGAAGAGTTGATTCAGCTCCTCTTCATCTTCTTCCTCATCGTCCCATAACTGTACAGATTCCTCATGTCTTAGAACAGGCCCTCGGGGTGGTGGTTGTGCCGCAAGGATGGCCGGAAAAAGGAAGGATAGTATATGTGGCAATCTGGACCTTGGCGTGCCTCCCTTGTTCACCTGTTTGATTATTGCTACGCATTCCTTGTGAATGCGGTGGTAAAATTATGAGGCAAAATTCACTAGTTCTCGGGAAGCTAAGTCTATGGCTGAGTAGAAGGGGTGAGATATGCCGTAAGTTCGCTTCTAGAGGTTTAGGATTGCTACTAAAAACTGAAGGGCGGATCTCTCTGGTTCCGGTCGACACAGAATCGTGTATTCGTTTGATGAATACCTAGGGAACAATTGTATCATGGTTGCTACAGTGAGGTTTGGGCCATTTTGTCGACCTTGCAAAGGGAGTCGAAACGACTCAGCGAAGGTTTGGAAGGTGATCAATGTACGGGATGGTAGGGAGGTGATTGGCCAACTCTGCTCGGTGGCAGGTGTGTTGGCGATGGCGGAAATGATCTGGGTGAAGAATGGGTGGGACTCCACTGAATGCCAAGGCAGTTTAGCGAAGTTGTTAAGCCCACGAATGCGCAGGAACTCTCCTACGTCGACAGGGAGTCCATTACGGAAGGCGGCGTAGTTAGCCAAAGCTTCCATGGCACAGACAAAGACGACAATCACAAAACGCAAACACACAGGGTATACACGATCATACAAAGCACGCAAACACAATAGCGATTTTTGGTTAAATGGAGAAGGCTAAGTAGATGCGCTGCCGGGGAGAGCAATCAAAATCATGAATCATCGCGCGGTATTGAGATGATAATTCTTAACTTCGGTGTGCATGCATGAGTAGCTGGAAAGGGTAGGGCGGCTTTAGTCATAATTAGGTTTCAAAATGCGGATATTTACAGACTTATTTTATTAATCACGCAAAATAAAAGAAAAGAAAAGGAAAGAAAAGAGAACGCCAAAAGACGTGGCCAACCGCAAAACGTTTTAGTGCGGGTTAGATGCGTGTTGATACGGCCGTAGCTTTGATCCATTTATCACCTTTGGAAGAGGAATTCCGATCAAAGTGGTCAACCGAAAAGTTGTTGGGCCCACTTGTTCAGCAATCCGGTAGGGACCAAACCATCATAACTTGAATTTTCCAGTAGAGCGATTCGACTTTGCATTGTAAAAGAGTACAAGTTGTCCTTAGATATCGATCATGTGTTCGAGCTTGTCTTAGCTGTACTTCCTAAATAGTCATGAAACTGTGCCATCGATGCTCGTCTAATTCTCTGAGTGTATCCAATCGAAATGATAGAGATTTTTCTGGTAGTAGTTTCTGGTTCATGGCTACTCGTAAACTTGGCACAATGATTTCCATTGGTGCTATGGCTTCCAATCCATAAATTAGTTTGAAAGGGGTTAATCCTGTTGCTACCTTGTATGTAGTCCGATATGCCCATAATACTACAGGTAGCAGTTGATCCCATCTTTTCGGTGCTTCCATAATCAATTTCCGAAGCATATTCAACAAAGTTTTGTTTGTACTTTCAGCCAAACCATTAGCACGAGGATAATAAGGAGAACTAAACTTATGCGTGACCTGGAACAAATGTGTGAGTACTTTCATTAAATTGTTGACAAAATGAGTGCCTTGATCTGTAACAAGTTCCAATGGTAAACCAAAATGTGGAAAGACATCGGTTAGCAGACACTTTGCTACCGCAACAGCTGTAGCAGATCGTAAAGCCCAGGCTTTTGCCCATCTGGTAGCATAATCTGTACATGTCAAAATATAACGATTATTACTAAGGATTGCTGGTGGTGTAATAGGGCCAATGAAATCTAGACCCCACTTCTGAAAAGGCTCTAATGGCAAGACAGGTTGCAAAGGAAAAAGATGACGTTGTAGGGGCTGTCCAGATCTCTGACAACTATCACATTATTTGACAAACTGTGATACATCCCTATACATAGTAGGCCACCAGAGACCACTTTGCAGAATTTTCCGGTGTGTTTAGTCTACAGCGAAATGGCCACCGGGAGGAATTGAGTGAGCCAAATTAATGACTGAGTTAACTTCATGTGGTGGAATACAACGAAGTAAAACTCCAGTGTGATCTATATGGTATAATTCCCCAGCAATCAACCGAAATCGACGACTGAAAACTGAAATTTTCTTGCGTATTGCCGTAGAAGTCTGAGTAGGAAGGTATCCATCAGTGAGGAAGGTTAAGATCTGATCATAATATGTAGAAGGCGTAGGTGGGTCTGTAATTTCATCATTAGTTAGTTCAGAGACATAAATTGCCGGTGTTGTGTCATCTATACCGACCGGAGCTTCACCGGAATCTAAGCGAGACAAAAAATTTGCTAAGGCATGTGAACTGCCTGGTCGATGAATAACTTCGTAGTCAAACTCTTGTAAAAGCAGGACCCATCGTGCTAATCGACCTCCTAGATGCTGTTGCCGAACCAGATAAACAAGTGCAACATGATCTACATGAAAAGTAAATTTACAGCCCAGCAAATAATGCCTGAATTTCTTGACAGAATATACTAGACCTAGACATTCTCTTTCTGTTACAGAGTAATTCTTTTCAGCAGGGGCCAATCTTCGACTTGCATAGTACACTGGCCTGAACCACTTATTGGTTTGTTGCATTAGAATGCTTCCTATTGCTATATCTGAAGCATCAACAAATACATGAAATGGGCGATCCCAGTCAAGAGGCTGTAAGATGGGAACTTGTGTTAATAAACACTTTAAACGATCAAATGCTATCTGACATTCCTGAGTCCACTCAAACTGTCGAGGAGTCTTGGTGATTAATCTGTTCAGTGGTATTGCCAAGTGAGCAAGCCATCGTAAGTGTCGTCCATGCCATCTTACTTGGCCCATGAAGCACATTACTTCCTTCGGTGTAGTGGGCACAGGAGCTTCTAACACACCTGAAATTTTATCTAGATCCACCTGTATACCTTGTGCAGATACAATGTGGCCAAGTAGCTTTCCACATGAAACCGCAAACACAGATTTGTTTGGGTTCAAACAGAGTCTGTATTCTCTGCACTTTTCAAAGCAACACCATAAATGGAACAAGTGTGCTACCATCTTGCCAAATAATGAAAAATCATCAAGGTAAACTTGCATAAATGATGTAAGGTACGGGGAGAATATTTCCTGCATGCATCTTTGAAAAGTACTAGGGGCATTTCTTAAGCCAAACCACATAACAGTACATGCAAACACGCCCCAGTTGGTTATGAAGGCGATCTTCGGTATATCCTGTTCAGCCATTCTAACTTGATTATAACCACTGTATCCATCTAGGAATGAGTACATTTCATGTCATGCTACTCTATCAAGCATTGTGTCCAGAAAAGGTAGCAGAAATGGATCCGGCACCATAGATACATTTAGTTTCCGGTAATCTACACATATTCGTAACTGCTTATTCTTTTTAGGCACAATAACAATTGGTGAGATCCATTCAGCATGCTCTACTGGTACAATGAATCCAACCTTCAATAACCTATCCAGTTCTGCCTTTACCCGTGATGCATACTTTGGATTCATCCGGTTGCTGGGTTGCTTGATCGGTCTTGCTTCTGGCTTCAGCATGACCCTGTGTTGGTAGATACGCGGGTCCAGACCTCTCATGTCTTTGTAATCCCATGCAAATACATCAGAAAATTCTCGAAGTAGCTGAATTAAGTTCGCTTGAAATATTTCCGGTAAGTTTTCCTTTATCTTGATAGGATGCGGATGGTCTTCGTCTCCTAAATTATAAGTTACCAATTGATCCTCTGGAACATAAAATTATCGGGGCTTCTCTGTATCGTCAACTGGCTTTAAAAGTTGTTGCAATTCAGCATCATCTGTAGCAGCAGTATCTTCTTTGTTATCTTCTTCTGTTACAGGCATCACCGTACAAACTGCGGTATTCCAGTTATCTACAACAGATTGTAGATCCACAGTTCCTAAGGAGATTAAATCAATATTGTTCTTTAAAAACTCTTCTTCTTCATCATCTGATAACCCATCTAGCATATGGACTGGTTCTGCAAAGTACGGTCTAGCATGCAACTCGCAAGGTTGTATAGCATCTAATTTTACAACGTATTTACGATTATTATCTTTGAAAGTGAGTTCCTGTGCAGACCAATCTTGTATCACTTTGCTTGCTTCAGCCAAGGACGGCCAAAAAGAAGATTATAGTCCAGGGTGGATTCCGGTAATTCTAAGACGACAAAGGTCATCCTAAATGTTGTACCTTGTAGAGTTATTGGTACATTTCGTACAAGTCCTACGGGATGGACTCTTGACTGGTCGGCCATTCTGACAAAAAACTGAACTGGTTCGATGTTGGTCCACCCTAACTTTTTACATAGTGCAGCAGTAGCAATGTTGACACCAGATCCTCCATCAACTAGTACCTGTGTGATTTTATGATTTTTATACCATACCGTAATTAAAGGAACTGAACGATCGACCGTAGAATCAAGTTCCGGTTGCACTGTTGCTGTTGCTGGAATACAAGAAGGCACAGGACTGAACTGCTGTTGGAATTGTTGTCGAACTCCCGGTACTAGTGCAAGTAATTGGCCCAGAGGAAGAGTGATGGATGCTTTTGATAAAATTTCCCAGGCCTTTTGTGATTGGGTTGTATTTTCCACAGATTCTGAAGATGATGCGCCTGCTGAAGATGATGTGCCTGCTGCTGAATTAAAATCCTGTTGTTATGTTCCTTCCTTGGTTAACAGAGTCTGGGTCACCGGAATAGGATCTGGGAAGACTGGAGGTTTTGTAGTGGTCCATTGACTAGCTTTATCGTACATCCTTTGTTGTTCGCGTATGCCTGGTTCAAATATTTCTGCTGTTGGTTGTAGTTGTTTACCGGATCGGGTCTGAATTACTGCAGCGTGCGTTTCTACTGGTGTGATTTGTACCATATTAGCCATTGGGTTTTGACGTTCTTTCTTCCTCTGATCATACTCAGCTGCATCCTTACAAAATCTTCTAATGTGACCAAATTCACCACAGAAATGACAGCGCGGTGGTGGCAAATTGGGATTTTCCGGTGCTGGTCCGGCCTGCCAACGGTTTGCATTGTAGTTATTATTTCTCTGTCCTCTGTAATTTCGATATCCTTGTTGCTGGTTGTTTCTCATTTGCGGAGGTACATAGTGATTGGTTGGCTGCCGTGGTTCCTGTATAATTGCATTGACAGTTGTTGTTCCCTGCACTTTGGCGTTATATGCGCAATTTTCGATGGTGTGTCCGATAGTGTTACAGATAGCACAAAACAACTGATTAAGTGCACAAGTGGCACTAGTATGGCCTGAATTCTTGCATGTGGTGCAGTACACCTGTCTGGTCAGGTCTTCGGCGACATTTGTATTTGCTTTTAACCACTCCAGATCTTCTGTAAATCCCCCAACTTTGTTTTCCAGTTGCAGAGCCATTGCAATCACGGCATCTAGTGTCATAGCTCCGACACAGCGTATGATCATAATCTATTTAAGTTGTGGAGTTAAGCCACTAATGAACCATTGAGTAATAACGTCATCCGGTAGGTTGGCATGTGCTGGTGGTAACTGCCTCAAATGAGTCCTAAATAGCGTGGTGTATTCCTGTACTGTTTGATTTATCTTCTGTCTATTGTTTTGCAGATAGTCAAAAATTTCGGCTGGATTCTTCTTTAGCCTGAATCTCTGCAAAAAGGCATCTCTTACTGCTTCATAAGTGCCGAAATGGTTAATATCATATTCTGTAAGCCATCTATCTGCTTTGTTGACCAATGTTGATTGGAAAACAGTAGCCTTATACGCCGGATCAGGTGGATGATTGAGCACTGTGTAACTTATCTCAAACGTGCGTACATGAGCATCTGGGTCATCTCCTGGGAATCCACCAAATTTGGTGTACGTTACTCCTGTTGGAGTCGGCCTGGGTAGACATAGTTGTTGTTGTTGTTCGTTCATCGTGCTGATGGTTGTATGGTGACTATCTCCAGTATTCCGAGGCTGAATATCTGAACCGTCGGAGTCAGTATCAGCCTGTGCACTTTTCGGTTCGATAATCTTGTTCAGTATATTTCGAATCTCGGTTTCGAACAGGCTACCTTCCTTCTTGATGTCGAATGTAGGGAAACTTACTCCCAATAGCGGTGACTGGGCTGAAGATTCACCGAGAAAGGGTAAACCATCGCTGGAAAACTGCGATTTTTCAGCAACTGTTACCGAAATATCACCGGAATGTGTCGAATCTTTGCCAAAACCAGGTGTTTTTTCTCCTTCACTAATTTCCTTGGCTACAGTGTTTCTAGTCGTAAACAGATTTGAATCTTTATCCAATGTTGTTAAACTAACTTCAGGCTGCGTCCTGGTAGATTCTGGAGTTACTATATCTTCGATACACTGTGCCGAAATAGTACCGGAATTTACCAGAGGCGTAACACATTCCACCGGAATATGACCGGAATCACTACTAACGTTCTTTACTTTCTTGACAACTGGGTTAGGTCTAGCTGTACTTCTACCTCCCGGAGTCATTCTTAGTAAATTAAGTACCCCAGGCTGGCGGTTCTTTGGATACGTTTCACTGGATCGAGTAACCGGCATGTATCATCTTTTGTACTAATCACGTACTGTTACTGTCGATTAAAAATGTACAGTCACGTTTTCACAACAGGTTTGCAACAATCTGTTCTGTTGCCACCTTCCCACACATAAATGGCAATCTTGATAACACTTTCGACAGATAAACGGCAAAAATTAAAATTTTAGCATCCTCTTCAAGTAAAGGAGGATCATCCAAAATAGGAGTGAGTGGTCAAGTTCCTTTAAGGGATTTCAATAAACTAATATGAAAAGAATTTTGTATATTCCACTAAGAAGGTATGTCTAATCTAAAATCATTCTCATTAATTTTTTGAATAATACAAAAAGTTCCATAATGACGTGGTGCAAGTTTAACCTTAGGATGTTGTGAAATATTTTTCAAATTTCTTTTAATTATTCATAACCATAAAAATTCAATTTCATTAAACTATTTAGCTACTTCTTTCTTATTAAAATTACACATGTAACATCCTTGCTCTTTTTAATATGCTCATGAACCTCACGAAGTGTAGAAATATGATTATGTGCAAAATAATCAGCCATAGGGATATCAGTTTGAGTGATAAACATGGGAGTGGGAAGATTTTTACCGTACACAATTTCATACGGTGCACACCTAATAGTGGTATGTATTGTGTTCTTATATGCAAATTGTAGTAAAGGAAGGTTCTCATCCCAATTACTTGGATTACCTAAAGAACAACAACGTACTAAATCTAAAATAGTACTATTTGTAGCTTCACTTTTCCCATTACTTTCAAGATGAAATGCAGAGCTAAAGTCTATTTTAGAACCTAAATTCTGAAATAATGCAACCCAAAAGCGATTACAAAAACGAACATCTCGATCTAAAAGAATAACTTTTGGAAAACCATGATGCGGAAAAATACATTTATTAAACAACTTAGCCGCTTGAGGTGCAAAAAGAGTCTTTTTACAAGGAATAAAGTATGCTTGTTTACTAAACCTATCAACAATCGTCCAAATCATATCATTATGAGATGAACTTGTAGGAAGAATAGTAATAAAATCCATAGAAATTTGTTCCCATGATCCATTAGGTATGGGAAGTGGCAGTAATAATCCAAATGCTTTACCATGATGTTGTTTCACATGTTGACACACAATGCAATGGGAAACATACTCGTCAATATCCTTTTTCATATTTGGTCGAAAGAAAAAAAATTTTACATGTAGAAATAGTACTTTGTATGCCCCTTTGACACACATATGGTGGTTCATGCATCTCTTTTATAAAAAATTCTTTAAAACCTTGTATGATGCATAACTTGTGTTGGAAATACAAGAATCCAATATGAAAATGTGTAGTGATCCTAACTAAATGTTGTAGAATTATTGAAAGCATTCCATGTTTGTGAAAATTACAAATCAAACACATAAGTAGGGATCATGTCATGAAATGAATGAATATGAACAACAAAAATATTATTGATTGAAACAAACATTTCTATTCTGATGAATCGTATGCTGAAAGTGATAAAATAATTTCTACTAACTATTTAGTAAAAAAAGCTCAGCTTTGCTGGAATGATCTTTGTCATAGTGCAGATCGTCCAAACATATGGAAGGCTTTTCATGGAAAGCTTAAGGATTCTTTTCTACCCCTACAGCTCCACCTGCATGTTTGACGATTGTGGGTTGTGTTTTCATGGATGGAAGGTGATACTTTTACAACCTATATGGATCGGTTCTACCAATACCTAGTATTTCTCTCCCTACTTGAAGATGTTTTCAATGATACTATGAAGAAGAAGTATGACGATGGTTTAGAGAAGGAGATTCAAGCAAAGCTACACTCATGCCTACCTACATCACTTCATGAAGCTATTTCCTTTGATCATTGTCACTCTAGCACAATGGTGAGTACCAACGTGAGGAGATCCACCTCATAATTGTCAATCCGTGGAGATGTGAGGACTAGTATGATGACTATGAGCAAGTGATGGCACAAGTGTGTGAGTGAGAAGCACACAAACATGCACACACATACACACACACACGCACACAAGGCAAGAACAAGGAGAGGAACAATGGAGTTATTTGCATTAGTCAAAAAGTCTCTTACATAAGCTCAATTCACAAACAATCTACCCTCAAAAATGAGCTCTCTAGCTCTTTTTATAGTTTTCTGACTAGCTTTGGCCTTGTCCAAACCTAGTGTCCGGCCTAGTTAAAAATTAGGTTCTAGAGCCTATTTGAGGGCTCAAACGAAATCTAAAAATTATGAAAATTGGTATGTCGCTAATTCTAACACTCAAGCTCGAGGACTCCTCAGCTTGAACAAAATGGAGTCTGGTCTCCCTAAAATAGAATTTATCATGTTTGTGTAGTGATTAAAATCACTTGAGTTGTGAATAGGCCATGGAAAAAAAATGATTAGGCCTTGTTTCCATATTGTGTTGCTCCTTTGTGCTAGTATGCTCTTCATATGACTTGTATGCCAACACTCCCCCCTTCCTAGCATTTGTCGCCCGTGACAGACCTGTGTTCTATAGGGTGATCAATATAGTATTGTATCACGTTGGTGGCGAGCTCATGTTCTCCGATCTGTAATCCTCGTGCTAGATCAACTTGTAGTGCATCCCAATTGATTGCACTTGGGACATCGGGTTGAGGTGTCGTGTAGTACTCGGAGCACATAGTTTGTTCACATGCAAAGAGATGAAGCAGGTGCATAGGCTTCAGTGCGAAGACCTCCGAGTGATACTCCTAGGAACCTGATCGGAACATGTCTTCAAATGTTTGTTTATAGCATGCACGGAGGTATTTGATGCGTGCATGCCAAGCGTAAGCCACATGAATGCTGGCGGTGGTGCTCATGTCGTACACCAAATCGTAATTTCCATGGGTAAACCCTAGTAGACGTACCTGTGGTGCTTCTGCATTTCTAAAAGTTTTGAGCACTACTTGCATCATGTCCAAAATTTTGAGGATCATTTGGGCTGCAACATCCAGCATGGACTTCAGTTGAGGCATCCAATGTCGAATTGCTGCCATCATGTACGCTACTGATGGTGGTCCCTGTGGTGGCACGATGTACAGATAATTGAGCCATTCCTTACATTGAGCATTATTCTGTACCTTTATCTTGAATGCCTTCCATGATCTGCGTCGTGGAACGGGGCCATAACATGGATTGTATAGTAGATGCAATGGAGCATGGTTCTAGGTGTGAAGCATTTCAGGATATGTCTCTAGAAGTTTTTGCCACCACGTTGGTTAATAGATTCTACCTTTCTGTGCTTCTGGAGGAAGGTCTTCTGGTTGAAACTAGGTAGCGAATGAACGGATCTTACCCGTGACTCTCTGTATTCCTGCATTATAATCGTCCAGAAATAACATAGTAAGGCCTATATTGGAGTTCTAATGAGAGGATAAGGCGTCTAGATGACAGGTTCTTGAAGTAAGCAGATTGTAACACAGTTTCTTCTATGACTCTCATGGCCTGATTTTGCACTACTGTGCGCTCTTCATGAGAACTCCCAATTTCTTCCACCTGCTTTAACCATGGAGATTGTGGTGCTTCAAAAGTATCTTGGCCTTCTTCTGTTTACCGTCCCCTTGGGATGGGCTGCGGCTCATAATCCTCTTCAAATGTCTGTTCCACAGGAATCTATACTGTTTCTTCGTCGGTGGAGGCTCTGGTGGGGAAGGTGGTCTCTCATATTGTAGTAGGCGTGCTTGCAATTATGTGACCCATTTTTGGAGATCTTTTAGGGCCTCTAAGTCTGTGAGAAGTGAGGCCGCGGAGGAGGTGATTTGAGGGGCAGTGATTGTGTATTTTTGTTGTTTCTGCTTTAGTTGACCCAGTTCCTCTGATAACTGGTCATGTGCTTCAAGCAGCATAGCATAATCTTTGAGGATTATCTTTATGGTTTCCAGGGTCACTGCTTGAAATTTTGAAGGGCTGATGGGTGCCCCTGGTGTGCTTTCGATGGATGCTCCTAAGTTCTCTTGGTTCTGTAGTTGTAGGCATCGATTCTCTTCATGAGCAGCTGCAAGGTGTCGCTTGAGTAGGGCCATATTTCGCTAAACCTTGAGTTGCATTCTAGCTGTGTCTGTAGATGGCCTTCCACCACTTGTATTGCTTCCTGGTCCGTGTTCTGTAATTGTACTTCCAATATGCTATGAGCCTCTTGTAAAGTTTGGAATTGTGTATGGAGGTGAGCATTCTCCTCTTCTAGTGCAGCAAGACGGTGTTGTAGCACCTCCGAGAGCTCTTGCAGTCGTATGTTATGTTGCTGGAGTTGATTGTACTCTGTCCTTAATTGTGATATACAAGCGAGCATGGCATCCAATGCATTGTCTATGGATGATGGTGTGGTTTGTACAATGGAAGATGCAAGGGGAGGGGATTGGGGAATGGGAAGAGTGAATGATGTGTCTATTGGAGATGTGTGTGTGGGTGAAATTGGTGGAGGGGGAATGGGAGAAGGTGGAAGTGTGGGGGGAGGGGGAGGTGCTGTGGGTGGCAAAATGTCCATACTTTCAGGAGTGGATGCAAGTGTGGTGTCTACCATGTATATTGGAATGGTAGGTGATGTGTGTGTGAGAGTGGTGAATAAGTGTTGTGTGGATGGTGGGGATGGGATTGATGAGGAGGGTGGGGTGGTGGCTTGATACATTCTACAAAAGTAGTCATGGGCGGGTTGAAGGAATGGTGGTAGGGGAGGTGGAAAATGAGAACTTGGAGGCGGGAAACCTATGGCTGAGGGCATGGGGGATGCTTGTCCTAAGGCAGGCTCGATGAAGGACTCAGTTATGATGGTGGAGGTATTATATAGGGGGTTTTCAAAGGAGGAGAACAAAGTAGAACTAGAGGTTGTCCTACGGAAGATGAAGGCTTGCTTTGTGGGTTGTGTAGTCAAAGTGATATTTACAGCTTCTGTTCGAGGAGGTGATGGGGGAGGGGTTGGTGGTAGTGGTTTGGTTGACTCATCTTGAGTGACGGGGATCTCTTGGCCAGTGGTTGCTGCTGTCTGGGAGGTTGTCTCAATGGGTTCGGATGTAATAATAGGTTCTTCCCCCGTAGTAATGGGAATCTGGATGTTTTTACCAGACCGTGGTCGTGTCTGGAATCTTCATGGATCATATTGAACTAGAGGCCTCTTAATCGCTGTTCGAACTGCTTCTACTACCCCATATGTTTTTGCCATCAATAAGAGACCTTCACTGTATTTTGAGTCAACTCCGGCTTCTTCCAATAGCTGAGCCATGAGCACCCAACTACTCTATTCGGTGAGCAACTGTTGCAACCGCACTCGTTCCATTATTTGATATAGCCTCCGGAGTTCTGCTGTATAAGCTGGGGCTTCAGTTGTTTCTTCTGCTTCTGCTTCTTCTTCTACCTTCGAGTGTTCTAGTTGTTGTGAAAAAGTTCTCTATTGCTCATCATCCCAATGTACATGGCGGCCTTCTGTGGATTTCCTCCTTCTTTGGGAAGATGTTCCCTGTTCTTCTATATCTGAATAGAACTCTACATCAGAAAGTTGTGTATTCTGCAAGAATGATTCGAAGTCGAAGGTACCCATCCCTTCAGCGTCTCCAGTCGCAAGAAATTTGAATTCAGGAGGGACAGGAGGAGCCGAGGGGGCAGCTTGTGAGGTGCCTTCAGATCCAGATCTTGGTATGCGAATGGTAAAAGGAGGCACAGTGGCCTCTCCTCATGGCGAGACTTCCGGGGTCGTTAGAACTTCGTGTGTTTGGACACAAGGAATAGAGCCCCTCATGCGCTTGGATTGATGTGTGGCGGATTTGAGTCTCTTGAACATTTGCAGTTGTGACCATGTTAAAGCACGTTCAATAGGTACATCATATGCTAAGCACTTGTAGATGATGCGCATGATTGCACAGCATCCATTCACCACGAGCTTTCTACGTGACCTTTTATTTGCTTCATACAGCTGCTCTATAATCCATATAGGAAGCTTAGTTGGTAATGCACCTATCTCTGCCAAGTAAAGAGCGAACCAAATCCGCTTGTGGGGTTGAGTGTACCGATCTTGACCAGGAAACGCAAAATGTTGCATGCACATGCGAAGGGGAATGGACACATTTGGTGTGAGTGCCGCCATATCTTTCAACTTCATATTAGTGGGGATTAGGGGATCCTTCTCAGAGGGCACATGCGTGCCATGCATGTTGAATGTAGAGCTCACCAATTCCAAAGTGAGTTCGAACCTTTTCAACTCATTGTTGTCCAATAAGGAAGGAATGACAAATGATCCTAGTTTATCTTTTTCTTCATGCGCCTGTAAAGTTGAGACCAAGTAGTAACATCGTAGGAGATCTGGTTTGGGTAAAGGTGCTGCAAGATACTCGGCTAATCCTGCACACTCGCATATGGTTTGCAGATCTTGTGTGTTCTGGAGAGTCTCAAACTCCTTGGAAAAGAACTGGAATCTGACCCATTGCTTATCATGCTCACACTTGGACTCCTAGATGTACTTGGCCTCTCCTACGGATCCTGGCATGCCACTGAACCAATGAGAATTGGCATGGACCCTCTCTGTTATTCCTGTGGGAGGATCCAGTACAAGTATTTGTTGGAGGTATTGCAGCTCTACAGGTCGTTCAGTTGGAGGCACATCAACAGGTAGACTATTCACATCAATCCCTGCAGTACTTAATCCTGCCTGTGAGCTCGGACCTACTACTTCTGCCATGAGACTGCTTGTAGCTATGGATGCTTATCTGCTAGAAGAAGAGAGGCACATTAGCATTGCATAGGAAACATGATGTTATGGTGTTCCCTCCACAATACTAGCATGACATCTCAAGTGGTTAGGGGTTAGTGGGTGGAGTGTTTGGTGATGTGTGAGAATGTTGGTTGGTGGGTTAGTGTTCATCCTAGATGCATACTTTGGATGCGCAATGTACTCGGAATGCACCTACATCAGAGGGGACTGATTTACAAAATTGGGTCAGGTGGTTTGATACGAGATTTAAGTCTCCAAATTTTGATTGTGGAATTGTAGCTCTGAGTGGTGATGACATGTAAAGGTTTGTGGACTGGATTGTGTTGGATTTGGGACCTTTTGGGTACCCATTTCCCAACCTTCCTAGGTGCGACCAAAGATGTAGTGGTGTGGAGTGTAGATGTTTGCCCTCAGATTTGTGCCAAGGGTGCTTGTGGGTGTTGATTCAATCTTGTGAATGGGGGTGGAGCTATTTGAGCTCGGAAGCAGGTCTTGGGCACCCATATCTATCTAGCATTTGGGATAACCTTCATTGACCGCTTTGGAACCCAAATAGAAATGGTTTGTCTAGATTGATTCCTTGGATACTCCGTCGTTGTGATCCTAGATGGTGTAGCACGTTTGGTGCATCTTTGGGATCCTATCTCCAAAGCTGAGGGTTTTTCACCCTTGCGCACCTAGATTTGCTTCATGCCAAAGGGTATTTTATATTGCACTGGTAGTAGCTCATGCTTCTTCATTATCGGCCTTCTTTGTGAAGTATGTTGTCCTGCTTGTGTTCCTCGAATCTTCTTTGGAAAAGAAGGGAACTCCTCTTTGACTTCTGCACGTTTGTCAAGAGTGACAATCTTTTGCACCATAGAACTTTGGACAAGAATAACATCGTTATCTTCATGTGTGTTCCTGGAGGGACCAGGATTTGGTGCCTCTTCTAGTGGCCTAAGTGCTTGATTGTCAAATTCAATCATGATGCGGTTTTGGCCTACCCAAGCCTGAAGAAGTCCACTTCTTAGGTTGAGGTTGACTGCATGATCATAGATCCAGTCTTGGCCCAAGACAAGAGGCTCGATCAGATCCTCATCTTCACATACTAGCACTTTGACTGCCATTAGAACCTCTTGAATGTAGAGGGGAAGTTCCACCTCACCCATGCAAGGGGTTTCCACACCTCCCAATCCTATGAGATATGCCTCTATAGGATTGACCTTCAATTGCAATTCTTGGCAATAAGAAAATCGAACTACACAAGTCACTACTCCTTAGTCAATTAAAGCTCTCACGGTCCTTGCACTCTCTCCTTGTCCTACTTCTAGGGTCACAAAAGGTCGTCGATCGACTATCCTATGGAAGCGTTCACCTGAGGCCTCGTACATGGGCATGTGATAGCCTAAAGATTCTTGAGTGTCTGCCATAGGCTAATCTCTACCTCGTCTCCTCAATTTCATTCGTCGGATGCGTTCTAAAGCTTCTGCCTATGCTTCTTCTCGAATTCGCTTTTCCTCTTCTTCTCGTTTCTTTGTAGTATTGAGTCGATTTAGCATCTCTTCTGTTAGGGGTTCTTGATATAACTTGACTCTACAACCGCTTATGTAACTTGGTAGAATACCTCCTTCTAGAGTGGCTAGTTGAACTGCTCCACTTGTGGAGATCCTATTGATAATCATTGGTCCATAACCTCTCTTCTCTAACTTCCATGCATGTTGCTTCAAGGTGTAGACTAGGACTAGGTCTCCTGCTTTCAAGCCCTTATCCTTCACATGTGCATCGAAATATGCTTTTTGCCTCTTCTTGGCTGCATAAATTCTTACTACAGCCCTCAATCGTGTTTCACCTAATTGTTCAAGATCGAAGATTCTAAAGGACAACTCATGGCCTGTCCAATCATGCTCTTGTGCTACTTTCAAGGTAGGTATCAAAAAATCCAATGGTAGCACTGCATTTTGGCCGAATACCATCTAAAAGGGTGTGGCTTGGAGTACTGTTTTATAGGCAACTATGTATGCCCAAACAGCATGATGTAGCTATTTGTCCCAGTCAGAGCGTTTATTATTCACCAAATTGGTCAATACATTGCATAGAATCTTATTTGTGCTCCCGGCCTGTCCATTAGCTTGTGGATGATAGGGAGCCGACTTCTTATGTATTATGAGGAATTTTTGTAGAAGGTTTTTTATGACTTCATTCAAGAAGTGCATGCCTCTATCACTCACTAACTCTATTGGCAATCCGTATCTTGTGAACACATTCTCAAATAAGAACTTTGCTATTGTTTGAGCATCATTCTTCGTTGTGGCTTTTACTTCTACCCAATTGGTTAGATAGCTTGTGGCCACAATGATGTATTCAGCATGGGAACCCTTAGCTGGGGAACTAATAGGACCAACAAAGTCTATTCCCCACTTAGAGAATGCACGTCCACCCATCATAGGTTTCAATGGCATCTCATCTTTACGTATAGGATACTGAGTTCGCTGACAAACATCACACCTCTTCACATAGGTATGTGCATCCATGTGAAGGGTAGGCCACCAAAATCCTGCAAATAGTATTGCCTTGATCACTCGATCTGGGCCAAAGTGTCCTCTTGCTACGCCTTGGTGAGCAGTTTCCAGGATTTTAAGATATTCGCTCTCATGGACACATAGTCTAAGGTAACCATCTTTGCCACGCTTGTATAAATTATCTCCAATGAGTGAGTAGTCTAGGGCTTCTTGTTCTAAACTTCTCTTCCTAGCCAAAGTCATGTCTGGAGGGAATGTTTTCACCCTAAGAAAGGCTACTAATGGTTCACTCCAATCTGGCACTAAAGACACTCGATAAAGAGTGGCATGTTCGACTGGTGGTTTAGTGCTACAGACTGGGCATTCCTTACACAACTTATGGACATCTGCTTCCATAGTAAGCCAATGCACTCCAAGTCTCCTTAATGTCTGTAAGGTTCTTTGCTTTGAGTAGTGTTGCTCTAATCTTTGCTTTGAGTAGTGTTGCTCTAATGCACCTACATGTGCTAATTGCAACCATTTAACGTACTCATCCTCTTCCACACAACAAGCCAATATCCCTTGATCTGTATGCTTGTACATACTTCCTACCATTATATGGTACTTTTGGGCTTTTACTATCTCCCTATTCTGTGTGTTTATTACTGGGTGGTTAGGCCCGTATGTCAATACTGGCACTAATGGCTTAGCCCACTGAGATACCACTTCCAAATTAAACAAGTAAGCATCAGGAAGATCATCCGATACTCCTTGTGCGGCCTCTCCTGATGTGAGCCTTGAGAGATGGTCTGCTCTCAAATGAGTTTTGCCTTTCCTCACCACAACCTCAAACTCATATTCCATTAGCAAGAGGAACCATCTTACTAATTTGCCTGTATTGCATGGCTTGTTTACCACGTATAACAGTGCCTGATGATTAGTAAAAAAAATAAACTTATTTGGAAGCAAATAGTGCCTAAACTTTTTAACTGCGTATACCATGCCTAATCCTTCTTGTTCAATGGTGGTATAGTTTCATTCAGTTGCATTCAACTGTCTACTAGCATAGGCAATTGGAAGATCCATATTACCTTCACCTATAGGTTGTGCTAGCACGCATCCAATAGCATAATTGGATGCATCCACATGGACATGAAAGGGCTTATTCCAATCTGGTGTAGTCAAGATTGGTGTTGAACATAATCACCATTTGAGCTCATTGAAGGAGTTCTCACATTCATCAATCCACTCAAAATTGGTCAAAAGGCCATACAGAGGCTTTGCAATGATGGCATACATGTGAATGAAACGTCGGTAATAACCACAATGCCCCATGAAAGCTTGCACTTCCTTGACATTCTTAGGCCTAGGTAGTTTTGCAATAGCCCTCACCTTCTCTTCATCAGTGGATATGCCGTTCTTTGACACTATGTGTCCTAGAATCTTGCCTTGCATGACCATGAAAACACACTTTTTCTGGGTTCAGACAGACTTGATATTCTCTGCATTTGTCAAAGATTTGCCTGAGTTCAAGTATGTGTTTCTGTCTAATGTTGGAATGGGCACAGAGATCATCAACATAGACTTCCAAATTCTTTCTCAGGAACTCTTTAAACACATGGCACATTAATCTCTAGAAGGTTGCAGGAGCATTGGTAAGCTCAAATGGCATTACCCTAAAAGCAAATATACCCCACTTTGTTGCAAAAGCCGTTTTATGATGATCTTCTGATGCAATGGCTACTTGGCTATAACCAGAGAACCCATCCAGGAAGTTGTATACTTCCTTTCCTGCTACCCTTTCTAATAGATTCTCAGTGATAGGAAGTGGATAACTATCTCTGATAGTGGCTGCATTAACCTTCTTCAAGTTAATGCACACACGTAATTTGCCATTCTTTTTGGGCACCACTACAATGGGGGATACCCATTCAGTGTGCTCAATTTCATAGATAAATCCAGCTTCCACCAAGCGGTCTATCTCTTCTTTGATCTTGGCAGCATAGTTGTCATTGTATGTGTATGGCCTTTGTTTAGAGGGTCTACGCCTTTGAGGTGCTTCTAACTCCAAGCAAAAACGTCTCTATATTCTCTTAGCAAGGCTACCAACTCTTGCTCTTCTTCTTTCGTCAAGTCATGCCCAATGTAGGTGCATCTTTCTTCTCCCTCTTCTATGGCTACAGCTATTTTCTTGGTAGTTTCCTTGCTATCATAGGCCTCTCCGGATTGTGCCTCACGTTTAGGCATTCTTACCATGACTCTTCTATCTTCTATTTCGTACTTCTTGAAATTTTCTGGGACCTCAAACAAGGATTCCTCTTCCTCCGGAGTGACTTCTTTCTTCTTTCTTTTCTTTCCTTCACTCCTGGTGGTCACTTGTGTGGTTAATCTCACCTCATTTGTAATTTCTTCATATCTCTGAGGGTGAGCTTCTACTTCATAGAAATATTCTTCATCTAATGCAAAAGGTGGGTCCATAATGATTGACTCTAGATCGGAGTCACTTGCATCCTCGAATGCATCAGTGCTTGGTTCACATTCTTCCAGAATCGACTCTCCCATGATGGGCTCTATGGAGAAGACTGAAATGTCATAGCCATCCTCATCACAGTGGGGTGTCCATTGTTCTTCATTGATGGCTACATCCATTGTTGCTAAGATTTCTGCTCAACCATGAGGTTCAAACTCCTCGTCAGGAAATATTACAGGTGCATAGGCTGGGTCTTGAATTGATCTATGGGTATCTTTTGCACCTACCTCTCTGGCTTTTTCCCTCTTCTCTTCTTCTACTGCTACTTTACACATCCATAAGTGGGTGTCTTCATGCATCCATGAGGATCCTGATCCTATGGAATCATTGACTCTGTATCATCTGTGGCTCTATGGATAGGATTCCATTGAATGGGGGGCACATCTCTATGAGAGAAATCTTTGAGATTCACTTTGGTTGTGATACCCAAGTGTTGCAGATACAAAGAATTTGTCCCCCAATCCTGTACTATTTGCAATTGCTGCAAGAAGGGCCTTCCCATAATCATCTCATAGGCCTGATTCTTGCTAAAGTCACATATAGCAAAAGTATGTTCGAACTCTACACCACAAGTGGTGAGAGTTATTCCTTCTAGTAGTCCTAAGGGTCTCTCAATGTGACCATCAGCCATTTGCAACTTCATTCTAGTTGGCTTGAGTGCTGGCTTGCCCCAACGTTTCCATAAGCAAGTGGTAGCAATTGCAACTCCCGCACCTGAGTCCAAAATGGACTTGGTTGTGTAACCCTGATGAGTGATAGGGAGATAGGTGTTTCCTTCTTCTCCTTCGCTCATGTCTCCTATCTTGTCCAAAGGTATTTCTGGTAGTGTTCTATGAGATCCTACCTGGGAACGAGGTTTTGACATATCTGGCCCTTGGTTGGCTACATGTTTCCACAATTCAGGCTTGACCTTGAGTAGCTCTTTTAAAGTGATTTTGCACTGCACTTTAGTATTCTTTACTACCTCTGTGTTCCTAGGTATGATTGAGTCTTCGTTTCTTATCATGACCGTAGGTGCTCTCATACAAGTGGACTTTGCTTCCCATGGGCGTGTAAAATGGGGTAGCTCCTGTAAGGAATTGGACTCAAAGTCTAATCTCTCTTAAGATTGGGCACTCTCCTGCTCTCCATAAATGGAAGGAATATCTTGTGGGAATTGATCGTGCATGTCATCCACAAGTTCAATTGGAGGAGGATCTTCGCTTTCTTTAGCCCATTTCTCTTCTTGAATCTCTCGTCGGAATTCTGGTGAATACCGATTCATAGAAGAAGAGGTGCCTGGTTCAGTGGAGTTAGGCACATAAGCTTCCTTGGGAGGAATGCTTATTCTATCACTTGCCTTCTCCTTAGCCTGGGAGTTGGCTCCTTTTCCAAACTTTGCAATTATTGGCTCCAATCTATCCAATAGACCATCAAAATGCAATGGTGTTCTAGTGGAGCTAGAGCAATTGAAGAGGCGACTAGCCTCAACATGGCTTGAGCCAATTCCACCATCTTGGCACACAACTTGTTTCGTTCAAGCTCTAGGTCACCTCTAGGGTAACATCTTTCATGATTTGTTACATTTGGCCCTTCCTGGATTCTGGCCTGATATGCTCTAAGCATCATATCTATGTCCTCGGGAGTGGGATCTGCTAAGACTGATCCTACTCGGGGTGGTGGGTGGGTCACGTGTGGTAAATTAGAAGGTTGAGGGATGGAAGGTGATGGGGATGGTAGTGGGGGTGATGTGTGAGAGTGCATTTGAGATGTGATTTCTATGATCTTGGCTTTGGTCTCTCACAGACTTTCCTCGAGTTCACTCATCTTTCTTGCCCATTGCCTTTTCATATGTTCACAGCTATCTCTCCAAGCTCTTGTTCTTTTCTTATTCTGGCTCTCAGTCTCGCTAACCTCTGCATTCTTCTCTTGGCCTAAGTCTTGGTTTTGCTTAAGTGTCTGAGCTCTCATGATGACCTACACCGGGGCCGTGGAAGTCACACATCCTATGGAGTCTACCACTAGTCCAATCACATTGATAGGGGTGATTTTTGGCATATTGGCGGGGTTCTTGGGACACTCTCGTAACAAATGGTCCTTTCCACAATCTGGACAAAAGCCTTGGATTGTCACAGATTGGGTTTGTGTGGGTGCAAGTAGAGGGCAATCACGAATGAGATGATCAGCCTGACATCGAAAGCATGGTCCTCTAGGGAATGGGGGTCTTATCTGCCTAGGTTGAGGTCTAGAGTTGGGGTTTGCATACATGACATTTGCGTACTCTGGCTCCCAACTAGATTCACTCGGCTCTTCATAATAGTATGACTCATTATGCTCGGGTGACTGCATGTAGTAAGCCTGTGGGCTATCAATATGTGTAGAGTCAAAACTATGATCACTTGGGTCACTCTCTGAAAGCGAGGGTGTTACTGGCACTAAAGCTCTATTTAGATTTTCTTCCACAGCTACATACTTTACTAGGATCACATTGGCTAGAGGAGAGGGTTGTTGTACTAGGACTGGTTGCGGTTTTTGCTACCCTGCATAGGGTGGTTGATAGGGTTGTTGGGGTCTACCATATTGCTGTTGTGGGTACTGATTCTGGTATTTTCCTTGCTGTGGGTAAGTCTAAGGATAATTTTACCTAACAGCTTGTTTGTTATATGTGCAATCTTGTGCACTATGGTTGGTGTATCTCCTTTCTATGGTGGAGTATTGGCTATTAGGGTTCACTTGGGCTGAGCCATGATAGGACACACGTTCAGCATATGGTCTCCTCCACATGTGTAGCATCATTTTCCTAGGGAAAATCTTGGAATCTGCTTACTAGAGACACCTAATTTCTGAGCTACCTTTTCTGATAGATCCTCAATTGAAGTGGATTGTGAGGAAGTGAGGCTCGTAGAACTATCTAAATCTTTATAGATCTTTGAGAGCTCTAATTCCTCCCCTAGATTATCCTAAATGTCTATGCACATGCGTACACATTCTATAGATCTAAGGTCCTTCAAGTACACATATGATCTCAGTTTTGTACTTAACAATCTGTCTAGAAATAGGGCCACTTGTTTGGCTGGAGTGGGTAACTCTGGAGCACGACATCTCTCTAGGTATTGCCTAAAGCTTCTTCCTGCAAGCCTCATTGTCTCTTGAGGTGTTCGCTTGAAGCTATATATCAAGGAAGATGTGTTAAGCCTAATGCCACTTTTGGAAAACTCAGTGATGATTGCTTCAAGAAGTTGGTCTATACTTATGTATTGATCTTGGTGAAGTGGTTGAAATCAAGTCAATGCAGTGTTCTTGAGTGTTAGGCCAAAAGCATTGTATCGAGTGAACACGTCTTCCACTTGTTCAGCCCTCAAAACTTGCCTAAACTCTGCTGCATGGTCATATGGATCTTCTGTGCCATCGAAGCAATTCTTCATGGAATTAACCAACTGTGTAGGTCTTAAAGTTCTAGCATGTTCTCTAGGCCTTGGGGGAGGGGATTCGTATGCATTTCTTGGATTCCTTGGATCTCGATGTCTCTCCCTGTCCATTCTATCAGTCTCTGTCCTCGTTCTCTCTCTTCCAAGTGGATTAGCAAAGCTCACCTCGGGTCGATCTCTACTCCTCTCTCTTTGTGTTCCATGAGCCTGAGATGTTCCACCTCCTTGGTGCCCATAAGACACGGTAGATCAAGGTTGGGGAAAAACAAATTTTCCCTTCCAAGTGTATGTGTGCCTTCCATGCTGTGAGACCACAAAGATCCTCTCCGAGGCATCATCTAAGTAGGTCACTTTGCCTGGGCTATCGGGGTCTTTGAATTCATAAATGGTAAGAGCTCCTACTTCAGTAGGCTTCTCAGGCTTATACCTCCAAAAAGCCTCATCCATCTCTCGGTTCAAGAGCAAATCTATGCTCCTATTATCCTAGGGAACCAACTCTGGAGTGATTATTCTTGTTAGAACTGACTTGCCACGAGGGGTTTTTGGTTCTTTTCCTAAGTTCCCTTGCTCTATGTCACCTATTTCGACCTCTGAGATTATGTTGCCAAATTCATCTGTTCTTTTTGGTTGACTAGTGACCACATACATTGTTCCTTCTTTATCAATATAAGAACCATTTTCGAACTTAACTACTGGGTGTTCTATTCCAATAGGTTGATGCGGGTTTTTAATTAGGACAACAGATCTTTGCAAACCATCCTCATAGATGCGTGCACCTAAGAGGCTGGTCCTAATATACTCCAATTGAGTTTTGTAGGGACCTTCAGGTCGTTCTAGGTATGCCACTCCTGAGCTACCTACAGGTCTTTCCATGTTATAAGACATCTCAGAGTCACTAGTTTCTGAGTCTAGAGCGTAGGGGTAGTCACTCAATTGCTGAGCCCAAGATCTGGATATATGGTTGACACTAGCCTCGGAAAATATAATACTTTGATGGTCTCTCCCTAGGTGTCTTCCTGATCTCAGGTTCATATGCCCTTACAATTAACCCAATGATCCTTGTTCAACCACGTTGTTGATTCTTGGGATTCCAACCACTTGTTCCTTTTGAGTTCCTTTGTATGTGTTTTCTTGTCTTTAATTAAGCATTGTCAAGAGCACTTAAGTGTGTTGTACTTGATGTTCTTCGTCCACTTAGTAAGTTCTTTTTTTTTCCTTTAAGTTGTCCCTTGACTACAATTTAGCCTATTCTTGGACTTGAGAATTTAAAGGCTCTTCAAACTTGAGTATTCCTATCGTATCCCTAGTCAATTTGGTCAAAATTAGCCTATGCTAAGAATGGACTGAGGGAGTTAAGAGATGTTCCAACCTCAAGTCTCTCCTCCTTGCTATGCTTATCTTCCCAAGAAGCACGTTCCCAAGCCTGCTCACACTGGCACTTGCTTTGATTTCTCCAAGAGCTCTCGATAATCCTCAAGTCGCTCCTCCTTGCTATGCTTGTCTGCCCAGGAAGCACGTTCTCAGGCCAACTCACACTAGCACTTGCTTTTATTTCTCCAAGAACTCTCGATAATCCTATAAAAATCCCAAGTTTAGCACCAATTTGATCCTTCAATTGACAGACAATTTATCTCAGAGACTTTTAATGACCCCTTTTTTTTTCCTTTTTCTATAGTCAAAAAATTTCCTCTAGAGCTCCCTTGGTGTATCTACCCCACAGAGGGTCAACTTCAAAATAATCTATCTGAAAATCAATGCCCTAGAGCTCAAAAAACGGATTTCATATGAAAACGTTATGACAGTTTAGGGTTTAGGGGGTTAAACAGACAAACAGATCCTTTCAAGAGTTTAGTGTATTTTTCTAAGGCCTTTGTGAGTGTAGGAGTAATTGATTATGCAAATATGCCCAATATTTAGCCCAAATTTTCAAAAAATTACCCCTCTATTTTTTGCCGAAAATGCCTATCTATCGCGATAGATGGTGTTTGTCGCGATAGACACTGGCTGTCGTGGGGGACCGTTTGTCGTGATAGATGGTGTCTGTCGCGATAAACGGGATCTATCATGGGGTCTTCTCTATCGGGATAGATGGTGTCTGTCATGATAGATGTTGTCTGTCGTCTGTCGTGATTTGGTCTGTCACGATAGATGGTGCCTGTCGCGATAGATGGTGTATCTCACGATAGACGGTGTCTGTCACGATAGATGAGGTCTGTTGTGGGGTCCTATCTATCACGATAGACGGTGTCTGTCGCGATAGACGGTGTCTGTCGCGATAGACTGGGTCTATCATCTGTGGTGGGCTCTATCTGTCGTGATAGACAGTGTTTTTCACGATAGATAGCCTCTATCGTGGGGTGCTGTCTGTCGCGATAGATGGTGTCTATCGCAATAGATGTTGTTTGTCCCGATAGACTGTGTCTGTCACGATAGACTGTGTCTATCACGATAGACTAAAAAAACGCAAATTTTTTAGAATTTTTTAGTGATTTTGAGTGCACTCATGGTGTAGGTTATCGTGCCAAACATGCATTCAAAAAATATTAAGTTTTTCTATCTGTCGCAATAGACAGAGGTTGTCATCTTGACCTGTGCAGAGTTCTCTCGTACGTGCGCAAGCTGCTAGAGATGGTGGTACAACTATATCCTGTAGCAAAAGCTCTAGCAAAAAACACACAAAAATTGATAGCATGCAAGCTCTCTCTCACAAGTGAAATGAGGGAAATGAGGTGGGGAGTGGAATATGACCAAAAACTGAAATTTTAGTGAAGATGGAGATGGAGGTGTGAGATGGTGAGGATGATGATGGTGATGGTGGTGATGCAAAAACAAGAAAGAAAAGAAGAAAAATATGGAAAAGAAAGGATATTACCTATGACTCCAATGTCTCAACTCTACGTCTTACCATCACACGCTCGTCCTCGAAGCTCTCTCCCCAACAACGGCACCAAATTTGGTGTCACTCTAGCACAATGGTGAGTACCAACGTGAGGAGATCCACCTCATAATTGTCAATCCGTGGAGACATGAGGACTAGTATGATGACTATGAGCAAGTGATGACACAAGTGTGTGAGTGAGAAGCACACAAACATGCACACGCATACACACACACGCACACAAGGCAAGAACAAGGAGAGGAACAATGGAGTTCTTTGCATTAGTGAAAAAGTCTCTTCCATAAGCTCAATTCACAAACAATCTACCCTCAAAAATGAGCTCTCTAGCTCTTTTAATAGTTTTTTGACTAGCTTTGGCCTTGTCTAGACCTAGTGTCCAGCCTAGTTAAAAATTAGGTTCTAGAGCATATTTGAGGGCTCAAACGGAATCTAAAAATTATGAAAATTGGTATGTCGCTAATTCTAACACTCCTCAAGCTCGAGGACTCCTCGGCTTGAACAAAATGGAGTCTGTTCTACCAAAAACGGAATTTATAATGTTTGTGTAGTGATTAAAATCACTTGAGTTGTGAATAGTCCATGGAAAAAAATGATTAATAGGCCTTGTTGCCATATTGTACATGACTGCTCCTTTGTGCTAGTATGCTCTTCATATGACTTGTATGCCAACACTCATGATGTGGAGAAAGAGTACCAATGGATTATCAAAATGATTAGTTTGTAGCAACCACATCAACAACAACAATCTTTTCACTAGTCTAATTTTTTATTATATGATGTATTTGCATATACAATTTATTATGTAGGAGCATACTTTAGTTACACGTCCTAAAATAAATTAGAATATTTAGAGTATATTCTAGATCATGAATTATTGAAAAAAAAACATTTTGAAGAGTTAATAATATATGTTATTTAATTGACTTATTTAAAGACTATGTCACCACCTCATAAATAATCTTAATAATTTAATGCCTCCATGAACATTTCCATGCATGTGTTTTTACATGAAACATGCTTATTCTCGTTCAGTGATGAAACGTGTGATTCCCCATCCATGTTTAGCTTTATTTTATCAACTGAGGTCAGTTGCTTTTTCAACTGAGGGGCATGGTATGGGAATGTATTAAACAAGGAATTGTTGGAGTGTTAGCTTATTAACGTATTAATGTGTTTTGGTCTCTTTGATATAGCAAGCTGAAGGGTCGTGAGGGCGTGAAAGCGTGAACGGGTGGACATCAATAATCAAATTTATATTTCATATAGTTTGTAAATAAATCCATGTGGAGGGTTCTATTTTTAAAAACAATTCTATTTTTAGAAATAGTTCTATTTTTATAAAGAGTTCTATTTTTAGAAACAATTTTATATTTAAAATAGTTCTATTTTTAGAAATACTTAGTAGAAGTAATGGTTATGATAACGATTTCTATAGACTCTGATTTCTATTAATAAAAGCAAAGGCTCTCCATAAAAGAGGCCAACTTTTTCTTTCACACATGCTTTTCAAAGCCGCTCTCATATAACCACTATTTTTGGCATAATGAAAAATACTATAAATACTTGCACTCTGTGGATTGTCGAAACAAAGTGCATGGGGGGAGATTGCACCCAATAATGTGTTTTGTCTCCTCACCTTACATATCTATTTTTTTGTGTGTTTCAGCACTCATAACCTCTGTGTGCACATGAATTAAGATCCTAGCCTTTTCCTTTCTCTAGCTAAGAAATCTTGATTTGCAACACACATAATTGACCTATTCTACCTGGGTTCATCTTAATGCAACAAAGCAGAGAGTAGGTTCTTAAATTTTAAGGCATTTGGATTTCCTGTCATCATCAATTAAAAAATAGAAGCAAAACTCTGATACGAACCTAGAAGACCATTGATAATAGTCTACACAAGTGAATTGTCTAGCAAGATTTCATCAGTAGAAATCAATTGTTCTTTTGAATCCTTGTTTATCTTCTTGTGGAGCTTTGGATGTGGGCTCAACCAACATCTAGGCAGACAATCAAGCCTCATTAGTTTTGGAAAAAATGGATTGAGTAGAGGTTATACTCAAATGAGGGCCTCATCCAACTTTTCTTAGCACGACTAGGTTTTAACCCTTGAAAAGCTCTTCATTATTCAACGTAAAATGTCTTTAATATATTAGTTTGAATACAAGAAAGGAAATGAGATGGTGAATAAGGTGATATTTCCCTTTCCTAAGTGCTTTCTAGGTAGAACTTCAAAGCAAGAAATTACAAGCTTGATGTACTTCAAATTCTTTTAACCTTTGTGCACAAAACTCTACCATAAATATTTTCACCACCATAAAACCCTACCATAAATCTTTTCATAGTTTTTGGAGAGGAAAACAAGATCAAAACCTCCTTTTGTACTACAATAATCAGCTAAAAACATGATCTGAAGGGCAAAACAAAGTATCTTAATAGAAGATACAAGGAGATTTTAATAGCATGCTAAATAATCAATCTAGAAAAGTCATGTTAAACGCGCTTTGCCATCAGAGAAACGTTTAAGCTCTTTTCGGGTTCTTGGGAGTGGAAGGGGTCTGAATAAACAGAGGCCCTATACTTGATTTTCCCAATTAATCACTCACACCACAGTACCTTAATGTTTAAATCTCTGTTAATACGAATTAATCTCCAGACTCTGGTTCGTTCTCTCACCGTATTACTATCTGTACTCAGACTATTGCTAGTTCTTCCACAACCTTACGGATTATGCTTTGGTTTATACGTTCTCATCACACAGTGCAGAAGCTATTCATTACCGTAATACAGACTCACAAGTCTTACTTACTAGAACAACATTAAACACAATTGAAGATAATCAAACAAAAACGAAATAAGACAGTACTACTCAGAATTCTTCAACATAACACAACGGAAACTCCACAGAACGTATCGCCTAGACAGACAGTCTGGCGATTCTTCTGGTTGTCACCGAATCGTCCTTTCATTGATTTATAAATGGATACAATTCTACGCAACGACCTTTCGGTTCGTGCAGAATATGAAAAGGAAAAGATTTACAATTGCCAATCCGGCGGCTTACACTGGCACGCACGGTGGGCTTGAACCCATAGAGATACGAAATTTTATGGCTCATCAACTATTCCTTGAAGATACATTGTTCGGGCTAACTTAAATGTTCTGGCAATTTTTTGCTTTAGCGAGTCTATCATTTTTTTCAGAATCTCTGGTTCTACGAGTTGAGCATCAGTTCTTACTGAACTTGTTGCAATTACCTGGCTCATCAAAATTTCTGCCTGTGTTTGTAGAAAGGCTTCCTGCAGATAAAAGTCATTTGCCAAAGTTGCATCCCGGTTCACTTTCATGTCTTGAATTTGTTTATCAACTCTAGATAATCTATCTCCTTGAGCACCCAATTGGTTCTCTCTTCTCTCCAATTCTTGATTCTGAAATTGGATGGTCCGGTAATAAGCATCTCGCTCTCTTCGGATCGCTGGAACTTCTTTCTAGAGCTGAGCGGTTAACGTCATCTGCGTTTTAAGAGCAGAATTTGATTCAAACAGGGTTGCATTTGCGAACTGGAGCTCTGTATTAGTTTGCTTTAGTAAATTTGTGAGTTCCTATCCTTTTTGCACGGCTTCATCCAACTGCACTCTAGTTTCTTCCAACAAGTTTCCCAATGCTATACGAGCATCCTCTTTATTCTTAAATAACTGCTGTAACTGAAGAATCTCTGCATCAGCAGCTGAAAGAACTTGGAGAAGCTTGTCGAAGGTAGAAAAGTGCGTTTCGAAGCGATGAAGTTTGGTCAAGCCAACCGGCACAAGACCAGCCCTTGAGCTTTTGGAGACTCAAATAGACCTTATAGGCATGCTATAAGTGCAAAGAAACACACTATGTACCTTGGAGCATCAAGGAGAATGAGTCGATACAAATCAGATAGGTTCGCGGGTCGACTAGCTCAAAAAACTTACTATCTATGGAAGAGACAATGAACTTCAAATGCCCATAGCGACCAGCGTGATTACAGTTAGAAAAAATCCTTTTATGGGAGTGATACACATAGGGTTGAGTGTATGGAATGCACAAAAGTATAAGGAATAAGCAAAATATGCTATAGGAATGAATGCGACATTCACCGGTGGTACTTCCTATTTTTCAGGAATACGCAGAGATTGACCCCGAGGCAGAAAAACTGAGATTTCTCCAAATCTGATGAACCAAATGCTTTGAAAATTTACAGGCATAAACTAGACACTGATACCTTTCCAATGAGTCCTCTTTCACTCAATTTGGAGCTCTGAGGAGAGAGCAGCAGCCTCTTCAAGATTACTGTTGGCGAAGAAGATGATGCAGAAATTGAAGGAGCAAGACAATGATGGTCACAAGTGTATGTATATTGCTTCCATGTAATGTACAAGTGATTTCAACTCCTTATATAGACTCTAGGAGTGTTCCACAACTTTTACAACTTGAATTTGAATTCAAATGAAGGTGGGAATGGTTGTTGGAGGGAATCAATTCACTTCCCTACAATCTAGGAAAAGTGAAGATCTTGATTGATCTACTTTTAGGTGATTGATTGCTTGATTGAATGCAACTTCAACCACCAAAATTTCGTGGGATTTTGGCCCTATATTTGTACCTTTACATGTGTACAACTCAAGGCTTTTACAACGGTAAATGAGCCATCAAAATATTCTCAAAAAATACAATAAATGAGCATATGAAAAAGAACTCTCCAACGGATATTCTTTCGACGCGATAGCCTTCGATGTAGATCAAATCCACCTCAAGCATAGTGTAAGCTTGATGTTCCAACAGCAGCACTTAATAACTCTTCCTTGGTTTGTATCTCTGCTAACGCAGCATCTCTCTAATTGATCAATGAATTATGTTCGGTAAGCTGTTCTTGAAGGCATCGAATCTGTTCGTGCAGGGCATGATTTTCTGCTTTTACTACATCGATCTCTTCCTGGAGTGGATTAATATCTGCCTCAAGAACATCGACTTTATGCTGGAATTCTTCTCTGAGATTATCAGTAACCTCTTTCATCTATGCTGGTAGTTGCTGCGATAGTTGGATCAACATATGACCCATGGATGCGAGCTCAGTAAACATAGGAATTGAAGGAAACAAAAGAGGAGGACGTGGTTGAGATGAAGAAGCTGTCAGGAGTTGATGGGAATTGGGTGGAGAATAGTTAGGTGAAGAGGATGATGAATCTGGTGCTTCAAGTACAATCGGTTGAATGGGGACAATAGGTTTAAGCGGAGTATGGGTGGAGGAGTGGGTTGCAGAGTGTTAGCCACCAATACTTTTTCGATGGATTGCTGCATAGTCACTTGAGGTTGAACAACTGCAGAATCTACTGCCGCAATCAAAGCTGCCAAAACTTCTGCAACAATAATCTGCGTATCTTCTTGCACATCTTGTTTGGACTATTGTTGAGATTCTTCCTTAGAAGATGTGTCTTCAGAATCAGCAGTAACACTTTGATCTTGTTGCTGGTTGGGAGATGACTGAGCGGATGAATCATGGTGAATCGAGGTGGCAGTGTCGTGGAAAATCTCTTCTTCATTTTTGTCTGCTTTATTTCCAGTGGCAGACCCTTGCACTTGACTGTCAGACGAACTTATCTGGATGCGTTTTCGGCAAAGGAGCTGGAAGATTTCTTCATCATCTTCTTCGTCGTCTTCAAGTATTTGAGCAGATTCCTCATGATATAAAATTGGAGCTCGTGGAGGCGGTTGCGCTGCTTGGAGGGCCGGAAACAAAAAAGTAAGGATGTGTGGTAAACGTGAACGTGGGAGATCACCTTTGTTAACGTGTTTTATGACCGTAACGCATTCACGGTGAATGTGCCGGAAATAGTAAGAAGCAAAATTGATAGGCTCTCTAGCAGCCATATCAATCACCGAGTAGAATGGGCGAGAAATCCCATAAGTGCATTTTTGTAAGTTTAATATGGCTACTAAAAATTGCAAAGCTATTATTTTAGGCTCAGGGCGACAGAGTATGGCATACTCATTCGAAGAGTGCCTGGGAAACAATTAAATCATTGTAGCGATTGGAAGATTAGGACCATTCTCTCATCCTTCCGGAGAGAGTCGGAAAGCGGCAGCAAATGACTGCAGGGTGATTACAACACGAGATGGGAAACACGTAATTGGCCAAATCTGCTCCGTAGCAGGTGTGGCGGCAATAGCAGCAATAATTTGAGCATAATATGGATGACACTCCACTGAATGCCAGGGCAATTCAGCGAAGTTGGACAAACCTCGGACACGCAAGAATTCACTCACGTCCGGAGGGATTCCATCACAGAAGGTAGAAAAATTTGCTAAAGCTTCCATGATCCACACGCGAAATAGCACAAATACACAGGGAAAACACAAAGACACAATAGCGATTAACAGCGAAAAGAAGAAGATTAAGTAGAAACTTGGCAATGGGAGGCAATCAAAAATGCTAATCATCGTGTGGTGTTGAGATGATAACCTTCATAACTATGGCATGCATGCATGTGCAAAATCGATAATGCAGGGCGGCTGGTGATCATAATTAGATATCAAAACGAGGATATTTACAGGCTTATTTAATATTACGCAAAAACAAAAAAGAAAGTAAATAACATGCGAACAAAACGAAGAACACGTCAGCGAGAATCAGGTGCTTGATGATACGGCCGCAACTTTGAACCATTGATCACTTTAGAAAGAGGAACTCCGGTTAATGTAGTCAACCGAAAAGTAGCTGGGCCCACTTGTTCACTAATCCGGTAAGGACCAAACCTTCGTAATTTGAATTTTCCAGTCGCACGATTTGATTTAGCATTATAAAACAGCACAAGTTGTCCTACCGTAAAAATTGGAGTTCTAAGATACCGATCATGAGTACGAGCTTGCCGCAACTGCACTTCTTGAAGAGTCAGAAAACTTTCCCAGCGATGCTCATCCAGCTCTCTAAGTGTGTCCAACCGAAATGGCAAAGACTCTTCGGGTATCAACTTCTGATTTATGGCCACGCGTAAACTGGGCACTACAACTTCCATTGGAGCAATTGCTTCCAATCCATAAGCAAGCTTGAAAGGAGTCAGTCCGGTTGCAACTTTGTAGGTAGTCTGGTATGCCCATAATACTACAGGTAGTAACTGATCCCATCTTTCTGGTGATTCCACAATCAATTTTCGAAGCATAGTCAACAACGTTTTGTTTGTACTCTCAACTAAGCCATTAGCACGAGGATAATACGGTGAACTGAATTTATGCAGAATCTGAAAAGTGTATGTGAGCACTCGCATTAAACTGTTGACAAAGTGTGTCCCTTGATCTGTGACAAGTTCCAAAGGTAATCCATATCGTGGGAATACGTCCTTCATTAGGCATTTGGCCACCGAAACAGCTGTGGCGGACCGTAAAGCCCAAGCTTATGCCCATCTGGTAGCATAATCTGTACATGTCAGAATGTAGCGATTGTTGCTAAGGATTGCTGGAGGTGTAATTGGTCCAATAAAATCAAGACCCCATTTCTGAAAAGGTTCCAAAGGTAATACAGGTTGTAGAGGGAAGAAGTGGCGTTGTAAAGGCTGTCCAGATCGCTGACAATTGTCACACTGCTGCACAAACTGAGATACATCTTTGTACATAGTAGGCCACCAGAGCCCACTTTGTAGAATTTTTCTGTGCGTTAAATCTGCTGCAAAATGTCCATTGGAGGGTATTGAATGTGCTAGAGCGATAACCGAGTTTACTTCATGTGGAGGAATACAACGAAGCAAGATCCGAGTGTGATCCATATAATACAACTGTCCGACAATCAACCGTAATTTGCGACTATAAACTGCAATTTTCGACGCATAGCAGGAGAAGTTTGAGGGGGAAGACATCCATCAGTAAGAAAGGTTAATAACTGATCATAGTAGGTAGGTGTCACAGGAGGTTCTGCAGATTCATCACTACTCGGTTCAGTAATATAAATTGCTGGTGTGGTGTCATCAACACCGACCGGAGCTTCACCGGAATCCAAACAAGAGAGAAAATCTACTAATGCATATGCACTATCGGGTCGATGAATCACTTCGTAATCAAACTCTTGTAACAATAAAACCCAACGCGCCAAACGACCACCTAAATGCTGTTGCCTAACCAAATACACCAGTGTAGCATGATCTACATGAAAGATGAATTTTCGGCCTAGCAGATAATGCTGGAATTTCTTTACAGAATACACCAAACCGAGACATTCTCTTTCAGTTACTGAATAATTCTTTTCAGCAGGAGCAAGCCGTCGACTTGCATAATAGACAGGCCGAAACCACTTATCAGTTTGTTGCATTAAAACACTTCCAATGGCTATATCTGATGCGTCTACAAAAACATGAAATGCTCGTTCCTAATCAAGAGGTTGTAAAATTGGAACCTGCGTTAATAATCCTTTTAGACGATCAAATGCAGTTTCACATTCTGGAGTCCAGTCAAACTGTCGAGGAGTACTAGTTATTAGCCGATTTAGGGGTATTGCCAAATGGGCAAGCCACCGTAAATGTCGACCATGCCACCTAACTTGACCCATGAAGCGCATCACTTCTTTCGGCGTAGTAGGCACAGGTGCTTCTAACACGGCTGCAACTTTGTCTGGATCAACTTGTATGCCCTGTGCAGATACAATGTGGCCAAGGAGTTTACCACAAGAAACCGCAAAGACAGATTTGGTGGGGTTTAAACAGAGTCGGTATTCTCGACATTTCTCAAAACAACACCGTAAATGATACAGGTGTGCTACCATCTTACCGAATAAAGAGAAGTCATCTAAATATACTTGCATAAAAGAAGTGAGATAGGGTGAGAAGATTTCCTGCATACAACGTTGAAAGGTACTAGGAGCATTCCTTAACCCAAACCACATGACTGTACAAGCCAACACACCCCAATTCGTAATAAACGTTGTTTTCGGTATATCTTGCTCAGCCATTCGGACCTGGTTACAACCACTATAACCATCGAGAAATGAATACATCTCATGCCCAGCCACTCTCTCCAGCATTGTATCAAGAAATGGAAGAGGAAATGGATCAGGTACGGTGGCTGCATTCAATTTCCGGTAATTGACACATATTCGGAGCTGCTTGTTTTTCTTTGGTACGATCACGATCGGGGAGATCCATTCAGCGTGCTCAATGGGTACAATGAATCCTTCCTTTAATAGGCGATCAAGTTCTGCTTTGACCTATGCTGCATAGTTAGGGTTCATATGGTAGCTGGATTGTTTAATCGGCTTTGCTTCTGGTTTGAGCACGACCTGATGCTGATAGATGTGAGGATCCAGACCTTTCATATCACGATAATCCCATGCAAAAACATCAGAGAACTCATGAAGAAGTTGGATCAAATCTGCTTGAAATGCCTCAGACAATCCTTCCTTTATCTTGACAGGTCGCGGATTTACTTCATCTCCCAAATTATAGGTGATTAACTGATCTTCGGGAACATAGAATTGACGAGGTTTCCATGGATCGTCAGCTGACTGTAAAAGTTGTTGTAGAGCGGCTTCATCCATAGCAACAGTATCTTCTGTCTCCACTTCTTCGGTCACAGGCACCACCGTACAGGCTACTGGACTCCAGTTGTCTACAAAAGATTGCAGATCTATAGTACCTAAGGAAATCAGATCTTCATTGTTCTTCAGAAATGCTTCTTCTTCATCGTCAGATAAGCCATCCAACATGTGGACCGGCTCTGCTACATATGGTCTGGCATGAAGTTCGCAAGGCTGAATGGCATCCAGTTTGACAATATATTTACGGTGATTATCCTTAAAAGTCAATTCCCGTGCGGACCAATCTTGTATGACTTTAGCTTGTTTTAACCAGGGTCGTCCAAAAAGAAGATTATAGTCAAGACTAGACTCCGGTAGTTCTAAGACTACAAAAGTCATCTTAAACGTTTCACCTTGCAAAGTTATCGGAACATTCCGTACGAGTCCTACTGGATGAACTCGGGATTGATCTGCCATTCTAACGAAAAATTGAACAGGCTCGATTTGCGTCCATCCCAACTTCTTACAAAGCGCTACAATAGCGATGTTTACACTAGTAATCTTGTGATTTTTGTACCATATTGTGATTAAGGGGACCGAATGATCCATCGTAGAATCAGCTTCCGGTTGTACCGTTGCCGTCGCTGGAATGCAGGAAGACCCAGGACTGAGCTGTTGCTGGAATTGCTGCTGAACTCTCGGCACTAATGCAACTAATTGTCCAAGAGGGAGAGTAATGGACGCCTTAGATAAAGTTTCCCATGCTTGATCTGCTTGAATTGTACTTTTCACCGATTCTGAAGATGATGCGCCTGTTACTGGGATAGAATCTTGTTCAAGCATCCTTGCCTGGGATAAGGGAATCTGTGTCACCGGAATTGGATCAAGGAACACCATAGGCTCTTTGGTGGTCCATTGGCTAGCCTTGTTATACATTCTCTCTTGTTCATGGATGCCAGGTTCAAACACTTCTGTTGCTGGTTATAACTGCTTACTAGATCTTTTTTGAATCACTGCTGCTTGAGTTTCCACTAGTGAAATATAGACCATGTTGGTCATCGGGTTCTGACGCTCTTTCTTCCTCTGATCATATTCAGCTGCATCCTTACAGAATCTTTGTATGTGCCCAAGCTCACCACAAAAATGGCATCGAGGTGGTGGCAAGGAAGTACCTTCCTGTGATGTTCCTGTCTGCCAATGATTTGTATTGTAATTTGTATTCCGCTGTCCTTGATAATTTCTGTATCCTTGCGGCTGATTATTTCTCATCTGAGGTGGAATATAATGGATGGCCGGCTGCCCTGATTCTTGTATAATGGCATTTACAGTTGCTGGTCCCTGCACTTTGGCGTTATATGCACAGTTTTCGGTGGAATGTCCGGTAGTATTGCAGATAGCGCAATACATCTAATTAAGGGCACATGTGGCACTGGTATGCCCTGGATTCTTGCACTTGGTGCAGTACATCTGTCTAGCCGGATCCTCTGCAACATTTTTTACTGGCTTTCAACCACTCCAGGTCTTCGGTAAAGCCTCCAACCTTATGCTCGAGCTACAAGGCCATTGCAATAACCGCATCTAGTGTCATAGCTCCCACACAACGGATGATCATAATCTGTATGAGCTACGGAGTCAAACCATTAATAAACCACTGAGTGATGACATCGTCCAGGAGGTTGACATGGGCCGGTGGTAGTTGTCTCAAATGAGTTCTAAACAGGGTGGCATATTCCTGCACAGTCTGGCGCAGCTTCTGTCTATTGTTCTGCAAGTAATCAAAAATTTTGGCACGGTTCTTTTCCAGCCAGAACCTCTGCAAAAACGCATCCCTTACCGCTTCATAGGTGTCGAAATGGTTGATATCATATTCTGTAAGCCACCTCGCTGCTTCATTAACTAATGTTGACTAGAATACTATGGCCTTGTATGCCGGATCCGGTAGATGGTTTAGCACTGCATAACTTATTTCAAAGGTGCGTACATGAGCATCAGGATCGTCACCTGGAAATCCACTGAATTTGGTGTATGTTACCCCTGTTGGAACCGGTCGGGGTGGAAGTAGCTATTGCTACTGTTGTTGTTGTTGTTGTTGTTGTTGTTGCCCACTCATGGCGCTAATAGTGGTACTGTTACTATCCCCTAAGTTCTGCGGTGGTGTTTCTTGTTCTTTAGAATCTGTATGGTCAGACTGCTCACCTTCCGGTTCGAAAATAGCACTCAACCTTTTACGGATTTCCAATTCGAATAGCCTATCCTCTTCTTTGGTATCAAATGTAGGCAAGCTTACCCCAAACAGTGGTGTCCGGAATGAAGATTCACTAGGAAATATCACACTGTCATCGCAAACTTGTAAATTCTCTGCAACTGGGACCGAACTGCCACCGAAATTAGTGGAACTTTCCCCAACCTAGAGTATTCTTTCACCTTCAATGAACTCTCTAGACAAGACACCTCTATCCTCAGAC